>JAAGEH010000138.1:29953-66434 GCA_011751065.1 Lasiurus cinereus
GGGTGGAGCCACCTCCTCCAGAAGCCCTCCCTGATCTGCCCTCGCTGGTTTCCCCATGTCCTCGCCTGTCCCTCACAGACCGGATGTGGGGGGGAGGTTCCCAGGGGCTCTGCTGGTGGTGGTGCGGATGGGCAGGGGGCAGAGGCCAGGCTGTACCACGCCTGCAGTCTGCTCAGAGGTGGGCCTGGTTCTGAGGGCAGGGTGAGCCACGGATGGCGGCTTTCGGGAGGAAGGGGACAGCCGAGCCTCCTGGTGCAGTGGCCGACCCCGAGGTGCCCTCCAGGCTGGCAGGTGGTGCCCAAACAGAGGCAGAGGGTGAGGGTGCGTTAGGCCGGCTCTGGCTGGAGTCAGCTGGCCAGCCTGGGCCTCAGGCTCCCCTCTGGCTGCACTCCTGGCGCCCAGGGGCCTTGGTGCTGAGCTCGGCTCTGCTGTCCGCGGGCGGGGGCGCGAGGGAGGCGTCGTGGGGGGGGAGAGGGGAGGGAGCGTCCTCTCGCCCGATTTGCTAAGAGGATTAGAAATCAAACGGCGCTCCCAGCTCCTCGATAAACAGGCGGGGAGCCGCGGCAGGCGCCCGCTGGGGTTGCACAATAAAAGCTGATTATGAGATGCCACGTCGTCCGCAGCCCGGCCCCGGGTTCGGAGTTCCCGGGGCGCGGAGGCCTGCTGTCTGCGGCTGGGCGGAGGCCGTGGGCCTCACTGGGCTTCTTGGGGAGGGGAGGCCTCGCTCCCGGCAGACTCTCCGCCCCTTCATCTCTGAGCTCAGGGTCCCGTTAGTTAGAGAGGTCTGTGAGCACACCACGTGGCCGCACTGCCTCCCGGGGGGCACGCAAGGACAGGAGGGTCCATAGGAGATTCACCCCCCACGTGGTGACTCTCAGCACCTACTGTGCGCCGGGCCCCGCCCGCTGGGGGAGAAACAGGCCACCCCCCCCCCCCCCCCCCGCCCCGTGAGGCTCAGAGCCTGGTGCAGATGCACAGAAAGCCTGGTGTCTAAAGGCGGTGTGAGGGCCTAGGGGGGACCCCAGGCTGCGCTCCTGAGGCTCAGGAAGGGGGCTACCGAGGCCAGGTGGTCAGGGAAAGCGGCTCAGGGCCGGTGGGCTGTCTGGGCCCCAGGACGGTGAGGGAACAGGATTTGGGGGAGCTGGCCCAGCATGTGCAAGGGGCCTGGGGTGGAAGACCAGTCTGGCTGGAGCCCAGAGGATGCAAAGGCGGCGTTCAGGGTGGCAGGGCCAGATGGCACGGGCGTTCGTGGGCCAGGGAGAGTGTTAGGGAGCTGTCGAGGGCACCCCGCCGAGGACGGGCAGAGCAGACTTGTCGAGGTTGTGTGCTCTCAGAGGGAGCAGAGGTAAGGGTGAAAGCGGAGGCCAGCGTTGCCAGGGAGGGTGGGGGCCATGCCGGCTGGGGAACGGCCAGGGGGAGCGAAGGACTCATCGGTGGGTACAGGCTGAGTGGTGAGAGGTGGAGGGTCAGAGGTGACAGACAGGCTCTGACCTAGACTCCCAGGGGGCCCTGGTGGGCAGGACAGGCCAGCCCAGGCATAGGGTCCTCACTCCACACTGCCCCACCCATGCCCCCTCCCACCGACAGCAGAGCGCCAAGGCCCCTGGGCGCCAGGAGTGCAGCCAGAGGGGAGCTTGAGGCCCAGGCTGGCCAGCTGACTCCAGCCAGAGCCGGCCTAACGCACCCCCACCCTCTGCCTCTGTTTGGGCACCACCTGCCAGCCTGGAGGGCACCTGGGGGTCGGCCTCTGCACCAGGAGGCTCGGCTGTCGCCTTCCTCCCGAAAGCCGCCGTCCGTGGCTCGCCCTGCCCTCAGAAACAGTCCCACCTCTGAGCGGCTGCAGGCTTGAGCTCCGAGGAGAGGCCGTGGGGATCCCAGCCTGGGAGCGGCTGGCAGGGCTTCTGCGCGTAAAAGCTCGGGATGGGCACGGCCTTCCTCATCCCGGCTGGGCCCTCGGAGGGCAGAGGGGACGCGGCCCCAGACCCCGGCCTGACCCTGGCTCTGGGCCTCGAGGACCCCGCTGCCCCCCGGCTGCAGATGAAAACCTGAGGCCCTGGGAAACGGTGGCTCTCAGGGCCAGTCAGCCCAGGGGCCAGGCCTGGCTCGGGCACTTGCTGTCCGACTGACCTCAGCCGAGGCGCTGGCCCTGGCCCTGCCGCCCAGGGCGTGTCCGTGGCTGCAGGGCCAGTGAGACAGCGCCGGCCGAGGCCTGGGGAACAGGCGAGGACGCACAGGCCCATCAGCGCGAAAGTGACCCTGCGGGAGCTGAGCGTCGCCCCAGACCTGCGAGCCACCCTCCTGCAGCTGGGCCTCGCCTCCCTCTCCTCCGCCCGGCCGCCCCACCTGCCTCAGCGTTGCTGCTGTCCCTCCCCACCTCCCCATCTTCATCGGGGTGTGCCCACTCACCTCCACAGCTCGGCACCAGGCACCGGCTGCAGAGGAAACAGCTGGTGGGCGCGGCAGCTGGGAGGGTACCCCTAGCGCGGGAAATAACCAGCGTCCTGCTGAGGCGGGGATCCAAGGGCTGGTTCGAGCCCTTACTGAGTGAGAGGCACCCCAGGAGGCCCCGCTGAGCCGCCTCCGGGCCCCTCTGTGGTCATCAGGCCGGTCCCCTCCCCCCACCCTCCGAGCATCTTCGCCTGCTCCCCGTTCCTCCAGGGCCCAGACAGGGGGTGCCTCCTGGAGGTGCCCGCCCAGGGCGGCCGCACACAGAGAAGGGGTTTCACACCGGGAGACCCCGCCAGCTGGGAGTGAGACTTTCAAAATGCCGGGGCCACCTGCGCCCGCCCGCCCGCCGGCCGGCCCTGGAGTCTTACCTAAGAGTGTCCACTCGGGACCGGGGGGAGGGACTGGGGGTGGGAGAGGCCTCATGCACACAACCAAGCTGCATGTCCACCTGGAGTCCTCCACCTCTCAAACCCAGCAGTGCAGCCTGCAGTGGGCCCCCCAGAGCACAGACAGGCCGCCCCTGAGGTCAGCGGTCACCCCTTCAGTGACAGCATCCATCTGCAGACACCCAGGCACCACTCTGCCCGCTGAGCTGGGCACCGTCTAAGCCCTCACTCCTCTCAGGGCCCCATGGTGACCGCCCCGCCATCAGCAGGTGCCCGCTGCTGCCCCCCAGCCTGGGCTCCCGGAAGCCAGGAGCGCCCGAATGTCCCATCCCGGAAGGAGGGGGCTCTGTTGCAATTCTCTTGGGAAACGCCGGGCGTTGTCGTTCCTGTGCGTGTGCACATGCGTGTGCGTGTGTGTGTGCATGTGCACACGTGTGAGCACGCTCTTACTGCAGGCTTTCTCAGAACCTCTGACGGAGGCAAGAGTTCCCGCTCCCAGAGTTCCTGGGCCCGGACGCTAACTCTCAGAACACCAGCCCGGAGAGCCGATCCACAGGGCGAAGTCCACGCACCGTGCGGTGGCCACGGGGCGTCCAGCCCTGCCAGCCTGGTGGCACGCACATGGGCACACACAGCACGCATGTGCACACATGGACGCCTACATCCCTACGCACCAGCTGCTCCGAGCTGAGGCCTCCCCACGTGTCCCCGCACACAGCCCGCCTCCCTGAGCCGGTCCATAGCCCCTCTCTGGCCCGGACAGCCTCCCCGTCTGGCTGCCTGGAGGGCGCCCTCAGCTGAGAAGCCCCCAACCCTGAAGACCCCCAGCACCCCGACAGCGGTGCCCCGGTCTCTCCCGCTGAGGCCACACGGCCTGATCCATGAACCTGGGTCCCAGCGTGGGGTCTGTGAAGCCCCCTAGTACTGGGCCTTCCACAAATCAGGGGGCTGGGAGGTTTTCTAGCATTTTCTTCCATGCCCAGGGGCAACCCGTGTGGCGAGAATCCACCCAGGCCCTGGCTGGTGTGGCTCAGCGGGCAGAGTGTCCGCCTGTGGACCGGAGGAGGGTCCAGGGTTTGAGTCCGGCCGGGGGCAGGTATCACCGCGGTTGCAAGCTGCTGCCCGGCCCAGCCCTGGTCGGGCGCGGGCCGGTGGCAAGCAATCCATGTGTTCCTCTCACGTCGATATTGCTCCGTCTTTCCCTCTCTTCGGAAACCCATGGAGGATTTAAAAAATAAATAAAATAAAATAAAAACAGCGGCGGCGGCGGCAGCAGCAGGCCCGGGCCCACCCCAGGCCAGGCTCTGGGGCTCCACGGGATGGAGAAGCAGCCCCCCGCAGCCCAGACCCCGCCGCTGGCCGCTGGCAGACGTGCGTGGTCAGTGCGTGGTCAGTGCAAAAAGCGGAAGGAAAACGCTGAGTGTGGCTCCAGGCCTCGGGGCTTGAGGCCAAGAGTGAGAGCCTTTTCCCACACTCCCCCTGGACCCCCCCTCTACTCCCTCCCCATCCACAGCAGGGTCTGCGCAGCCCGAAAATGGGCCTCGGTGGCTGCGGCTACCCCTCCGGGCCTCAGTTTCCCCACCGGAGGGCTGGCTAGATGATGGCTTAGCTAGCTACCTTCCAGCCGTGCCCAGGGGTGTGCGCACCTGGCTGGCGGAGCCTCCGTCTCCCCAGGAGAAGCCTGCGCGCCCGCCCCTGCTCCCCAATCCCCATCCTCGCCAGCGGCCTGCCCCAGCCCCAGCACCCCCACGTGAGCGCGAGCACTTACCCAAGGGGCAGGCGCCCTTCTGCAGCTGGCGCACGGGCGACCCGGAGAGCTGCAGCGCCCGCCGGCTGGCCGCCTGCAGCGCGCACACGTTGGCGTAGGTGTGCCCGTCGGTGCCACACACGGCGTGCGCCCAGCGGCAGCGGCACGCGCCCCGGGCGCACTCCAGGCTCTCCCCGCAGGGCGCGTCCCGGGGCCGGCCGCACGGCTCGCCCTCGCCGGCGGCGCACACCAGGCAGCAGTTGCAGAGGTCGGGCACGTAGCCGCCGGGGCAGCGCGGGCTCGGGCAGCGGGACACGTCGCAGCGCGCGGGGCAGGGCGCCGTCGCCGCGGCCGCCGGGGGCTCCCGGGCCTGGGCCAGCGCGGCCAGCGCGGCCAGGAGCAGCGCCAGCGCCGGCATGGCGAGGGGGCCGGGCGCCGGGCGCCTGTGGAGGAGGAGGAGCCGGGCCCGGGCGCGCGGCCACATGCGCTTCGGTGGCTCAGGCGCACGGGTGCTGGGATGGCAGGGGCATGACCGCGGCTCGAGGAGGACGGGGAAGGCGCAGCTGCTGCTGTTGCCTGGGCTCCTCCAGGGGCTGGCGGGCTCCTGGCAGAGGGTCCGACGCCTTTAAAGGCGAAGCCGGGTCCCGCCCCCTCTGGAAGGGGCGGCCCGGTCCCCCTCCCCGCCCATAGCCCTGCCCCTGGCCCTGGTCCCGCCCAGCCTTCCAGGCCTGGACCCACCCAGCAGCGGCAGGACTGGGCCTGGTTTGGAACCCTGGGATGGACAAGCTGGTGACCTGGGGTGGGAGGGTGGGAGGGTGGGGGGGACCCATAGGAGGCAGAGCCACCAGGGAGCAGGTCTCAGGCGCCCCTGTCCAGAGTTCCAGCGACCCGAGCTGCCCTCCTCCTCCCCAGCCGGTCTCCTGCCCCTCAGCCCTTCTCCGCCTGCCTCCTCCTCCTTCCCCCGAACCTCCCCGGGCGCCCTCAGTGCAGGGCAGTGGCTGAGTGGTTGGATGGACGTCCCTCCTTAACCCCCTGCCCTCACCCCAAACCTCCGTCGGGGCCAAACCTCAGGAAGGGCCTGCCGCCTGCCCTGAGCCGGGGACTTTTTTCCTTTTTTATATGTTTTTGTGGATTTCAGAGAGGGAGCAGATTTCATAGAGGAAGGGAGAGGGAGCTAGGGAGAGAAACATCAGTGATGGGAGAGAATTATTGCCTCCTGCACGCCCTTACCTACTGGGGACGGAGCCCACAAACCAGGCGTGCGCCCTGGGAATCAGACTGGGGCCTCCTGGTTCACAGGATGGTACTCAGCCCTGGAACCACCGGTTGGCAAGGCCTCGGTCTTTGGAGCCGGAGGGTGGTCTCTGCCAGGCTGGGACGAGGTCTGCCAGGGCCCCCAGCTCTGCCTCGGTACCCGCCTCCATGCATCTCCTGGGAGTGTGGGGGACCCCACGGAGCAGCTGGTGGGGTGCAATGTTTGCACACCGTCTGCAGGAACTGGAAGCTGTGTCTTCTGCCATGAACCGCGGTCTCTGAGGGCACTGCGGGCCCTGCCCCTGCCCCAGGGGCCCAGGGCCTGGGACAGGAAGTGAAGCCGCTGTGGTGAGGGCTGGGGGGGGGGTCAGAGGAGGGAGCAGAACCCCCTTTGAAGGGGAGTGAGGTTTGGATGTGGCGAGGGGACCGGGAGCTGGCAGAGGACAAACCAGAGCAGCCACCGCCTGCTCTCCACCTTCTCAAAGGCTCAGGCACAGAACACACCAGCGAGCACTCATTCATCCACAGGAGGATGGTGCTGACCCGTATGTCTGGAGAGGAACCTCCATCGGGGGAGGACAGCGTGCTGACCCTGAGGGCAGGCCCAGGCCTGTAGCGCTGAGTGAGTGGCCTGCAGGTCCAGGACGTCCAGGGGACTCGTGACCCAGAGTGGCTGCTTGGGAAGCACAGGGGGCGGCAAGACGCCGGCCGCTCAGCCCCTCCGTCCTTCCCATTTCACAGAAAAGAGTTGACCTGGGAAGGGTCAGGAGCTCACGTTTCTTCTAACCTATCCTGCCTCGACGGGGAAACCGAGTCTCAGAGAGGCCAGGCTGCCAGCCCCCTGCAGTTTGGAGGACAGCGCGGCTGTTTCGGGGCCCGAGTCTGCTCATGCTCAGTGTTACTTGTCTCCATATTCACGGCCCCCGGTGCGGGGTTCTGACCTTTAGAAGGAGGTTCTAGAAGGTGCAGGCCCGCGCGCCGCAGGCTGGGACTCAGACGGGATCTTCTTATTCTCGCGCAGACGGGGAGCTGAGTGAGAGGAGCACACACAGCAGCTTCGTGCTCCGGACATGGTGGCTGAGGGGCTGGCGGAGGCCGGGGCGCCCTCTGCGATGAAGGGACTGGGTTCCGGAACTGGGAGCTGTGGGGAATCAGAGGGAACAGCGCCCCCTGCTGCTCCCGCTCCCTCCTGCCTCCGGTCAGCAAACCAGGGACCTGCCACCAGGGACCCCCTTTCTCTGGGATCTGCCCGGAGCCCCCCCCACTTCCCGGGGGGTGAGGGGTCCTCAGAGCCTGGGTGCGCTCAGGCCGTGTGGTAAGGAAGTGAGGCGCCTCGGGTCGGTGGGGGCGCACGGGGAATGGGGTCCTGCTGGTACGTCCTGTTACCGGGGTGCCTTCTCCCCCAAAGGCCGGGGGCTGCTCCAGGTCTACCCGGGATTGCTGCCTCCTTTACATCCACTCCATTCTGCTCCCCGCAACCTGCTGGCTCTTTACCAACAAGATACAAACGAGGGAGGGAGTCCAGTGGCAGGAACATGCCAGGGGTGGGAGGTGGGGGGGGGGCTCCCCCAAGGTGAGGTGAAGTCACAGCCTTTTTTGTTTTTTAATATATTTTATTGATTTTTTTACAGAGAGGAAGGGAGAGGGATAAAGAGTCAGAAACATCAATGAGAGACATTGATCAGCCGCCTCCTGCACGCCCCCCACTGGGGATATGCCTGCAACCAAGGTACATGCCCCTGACGGAATCGAATCTGGGACCTTTCAGTCCGCAGGCCAACGCTCTATCCACTGAGCCACACCGGTTCCGGCCAGTCACAGCCTTGCTGGAGACGCCCCGTTAGCACTGAGGCTCCTGGTGGCCCGGAAGCAGGAGGCCGATGGGAGAACAGGCCTGGGTCTCCCCGTGGGGAGGGGAGAGGGTCCCGGGAGCCAGAGGGAGATGCTGCGGGTGGTCCCGACAGCACCCTCCTCCCTGAGTCGCAGGGGCTCCCGGGACACGCCTCGGGGGATGAGGGGAGCCCAGCAGCCCTCCAGGGGGGGCTCTGCCAGCCAGCGCTGACCGGAGAGCGAGGGGTCCGGGCGGAATGGCCTGGAAGCGCATCAGGGGCCGTGACCCCGGAGTGGGTGAGGAGCGGCCTCTCGCTCTGAGCATGCCTTCCCCGCGCCAGCACCCCCGGCCCGCATCCCAAAAACACATCAGCACGGGCAGAAAGCCCCATCAGCCCCCACCCCTGCTGCAAGGCAGAAGCTCGGGCCAGCCCTCGTGGCTCATGGCACACAGCGCCGCCGGACGAGAAGGTTCTAGGCCGAAACCGGTGTGGCTCAGTGGATAGAGCGTCGGCCTGCGGACTGAAAGGTCCCAGGTTCGATTACGGTCAAGGGCATGGACCTTGGTGGCGGGCACATCTCCAGTGTGGGGCGTGCAGGAGGCGGCTGATCGATGTCTCTCTGTCATCGATGTTTCTGACTCTCCCTCTCCCTTCCTCTCTGAAATCAATAAAATATATTAAAAAAAAAAAAGAAGGTTCTAGAAGAGGCGACCTCTGCGTGGAGCGGGGCGCAGGGCTGCACCCTGGTCCTCAGGTCATGCTCCCCAGACTCGGGGCAGGCTCGGCCCTTCGCCCTGCTCCCTGGCGAGGGCCCCGGCTCGGGCTGGGTGCGGTCACTCCCAGCTTACCTCACTCCGGGGACCTGGGCGACCATCCCGGCCACACCTTGGTCTGCGAGAAGCAGCAGCAGCAGCTGACAAAGGGGTGACTCAGAGGGTGGGCCCTGCTGGGGTTGGGGTGGGGAGGGGTGACATGGGACACCGTCGGCAGCCTCCCTGTGGCCCTCCCCACGCTGACCCCCACTGGCCCCGCCCCTGCTGCTGGGCCCTGGGCCTGGGCTGTGGAGAGAGGAGGCGAATGCAGCAGCAGTAGCAGCAGCTCTCAGGACCCTGGGAAGTGGGTGCTATCAGACCCCCATTTTGCAGGCGAGGCCCCCGCACAGGGAGGTGGAGCGACAGCCAGGCCTCGGCTCCGGGCTGGCCCTTCCCCAAGTCGGAGGCTCAGTGTGGGGAGCTGGGAGGGGCACGGGCCCTGGGGGCGACTGCTGGGAGCTGGGCACACTCCACCCTCTCCCTCCACTCCCCCCAGCCTCCCCTCCACCGCCCACCCCTCCGCCCAGCCGGCAGCAAGGGGACCTCAGTCCTACAACCCAGAGGAAGCGAATTCTGCCAGAGCCGAACACCTGAGTCCGGCCCAGCCCGCTGACCGGCTGGCCTTGGCCTGGGAACCGTGAGGCCGTGGGCGTATTGCTGGAAGCCACGGAAACACGTTTGGGGGTGAGGGCTCTGAGAGGCAGGGGCTGGGCAGCAGGGGAGGAGGGGGACCCCCCCGCTGGGCCTCGCCTGGCGTTTCCACCCAGGCAGGGCTCTGTCCCCTTAGGGCACGGACGCTGGACCTGGGGCTTCAGCGATGCCCCCAGGCCCCTGAGCTGATGGGGAGCGGACCCCGGATTGGAGCACAGCTTCTCCGACCCCCGAGGTCACGCACGCTCTTCCTCCAGCACCAGCCTCTGTCTGCTCCAGGCCCGTTGGGGAGAGGGGGACGGAGGCCGGACAGGGAGCGGGCGGAGGATAACGGTGATGGAGCCCAGCAGGTACTGGCTCCCACCACGCCAGTCTCACGGTGGCCGCGCCCTCGGAGGAGGCCACACTGTGAGCAGGCCATCGCCCAGAGGAGAGAGCGGGGCCCGGAGAGGCCCGGGAACGTGCCCGGGCGCACGCAGCTGTGGCTGGCAGCTCCTCCGATGGCCTGAGGGGATCTGCAGGCCCCTGAGCGACCCTGAGAGGAGAGAGAGCCGCAGAGGCGGGGCCGGACCCAGGCAGCGGTGATCAGGCCTCCCGCACGAGACGCTGCTATGGGGGGGGGGGGGGGGGGGGGCGCTGACGGGCAGGGAGCGCGGGCGGCCTGGGGGGCTGGCGTCTCCTAAGAAAGCAGCCCTTGGCTCTGAGTGACTGCAGCTCAGGCCCTTCTTAGAAATCACCCCTCTGGCCGAGACCGGGGTGGCTCAGCGGATAGAGCGTCGGCCTGTGGACTGAAAGGTCCCGGCTTCGATTCTGGTTGGGGGCATGTATCTTGGTGGCGGGCACATCTCCACTGTGGGGCGTGCAGGAGGCGGCTGATGGATGTCTCTCTCTCATCGATGTTTCTGGCTTTCTATCCCTCTCTGTGAAACATCAGTAAAATACAGTGGTACCTCGAGATACGAGTGCCCTAACATACGCGATTTTTGAGATACGAGCCGTCGAGCAAGCTATTTTTGCTTTGAAATACGAGCAACAGTTGAGATAGGAGTCATCGCGCCAATCAGCCGGCTGCACACGACCCACCCGTTGACCGCGACGCGAGCGTCTCATAGTTTCCCACGCCTCAAGGTGACGGAACGAATTAAACTCGTATCTCGAGGTACCACTGTATATTAAAAAAAAAAGAAAAAGAAATCACCCCACTGACCCCCCCTCCCTCCCCTGCCAGGACCTGGACCGCCACTCTCCGCTCTGGGAGGGGCGCCTCTCCTCTCCCGCCTGGCACAGCCCCGCCCGCCCGCTGCCCGGGCCCCGGTCCCCGGAGCCGCCAGTCTGGCAGCCTTTGGCCCGCTCCGACCTCTACACGCCTTCCGGCCACCCGGGCTGCTGGGAACGGCCGGCTTGGCAGGCGTGATGGGCGGGGTCAGGGCGGGGTCAGGGCGGGCCCAGGGCTGGGTCCTGGGGCCCAGGGGCCTGCTGGGCGGAGGGTGAGCCGGGAGAAAGCCCAGCAGACTGAGGGCTCCCCTGGAGGCTGTAACTCTGTTAATGGGACACCCTAGGCCAGCGGTTCTCAACCTGTCGGTCGTGACCCCATTGGGGGTCGAACAACACTTTCACAGGCGTCGCCTAAGACCATTGGAAAACAGATATGATTCATAACTGTTGCAAAATGACAGTGATGAAGTAGCAACAAAAATAATTTTATGGTTGGGGGTCACCACCACATGAGGAGCGGCCTTAGGAAGGTTGAGAACCACTGCCCTAGGCCCGCCCGCTCCAGCACCCCAATACCTGCAGGTCCCTGGGCACCCCCGCGCCTGTGCCCAGCTGAGGTGTGACCCCACGCTCCTGTGGAGGAGCACCCACCATCCCCACGGCACAGGCTCAGAGAGGGGAAGTGACTTGCCCAGGGCCACACCGCTGGCCCTATGGGTGGGGTGACGTGGGGGGGGGGACCGAAGGTGGGGTCCTGTGGTCACGAAGGTGAAATGTTGCAGCCAGAAGGAGCCCACGGAAGGCGGTGGCCCCCCACGTGTCCTCCAGATGCTGGGCGCCTTCACGGGTGGGGGCCCCTCCCACCCTCGCCGGGGAGACCTCCGCTCTGCGCCTGAACCTCTGTCTGTGGCAGCTCGCACCCGTGTTTCTCCAAGCAGCCTGGACCCAGGCAGACCCCCAGGCCTTTCCAGGACTGCTCCCCACTCTCCCAGCCAACACGGGGGTGCGGGTTTCCTCTCCCGGATCACCAAGTTCAGGTGTCACTGAAACCTGCACCTGTCAAAAGTAAGCCCTGATTGGCCGAGCCCATCATCTGCATATCCCGCCCCCTCCCCCAGTGATTGGTTTAGGGGTGAGTCCTGTAACCACCGGAGACCTTTCCTGGAACCCCTTCCCTGGCTGTGGGGCTAGGAGACGCTGAGGCTGGCAGCCCTCCGAGGACCTGAGGGGATTCGGGGTCACCGGGGGCAGCTGGCCGGGAGCCTGGAGCCTGCTGTTCCTGAAGCTGGTATTTCTCAGCTCTCGGTCGGCGGACCCACAGATCCTCCGTAACGCCGAACCCCTGGATTTGGGCTTCCAGCGGTTCCCCAGGCCCCGCCAGCCAGCCCCTGACAATCAGCAGAGTCACCAGAAGTCACTGGGCATGGCCAGGGTCATGACCTACCGTTCACAGAGCGCCCGCTGTGCGCTGGGCACTGTCTGCTTCACGCCCGCACGACAAGGTCCCCATTCCACAGGCGAGGTCCTGAGACGAGGGGGTAGGGGGAAGAGACCCTCCCAGGACCACGCTGGGGGTTTGAACTCAGGACCACCCTCTGCCCTGGATGCCCCTCCCCGGCATGGCCTGCGCCTGGAGCCCGGAGCCTGGCGACACCGGACACTGGGACTGGGAGGCCACCGGGCACCCCCACACCCCACGCCACCCCACCTCCCGGGGCCAGCGGTGTGGCCCTGGGCAAGTCACTTCCGCTCTCTGAGCCTCGGCCTTCCTCCCTGTGCTGTGGGGATGGTGGGTGCTCCTCCATAGGAGAGTGGGGTCACACTGCAGCTGGGCACAGGCACGGGGTGCCCAGGGCACTGCAGGTATTGGGGCGGTAGAGCGGGTGGGCCTAGGGTGTCCCATTAACGGAGTTACAGCCTCCAGGGGAGCCCTCAGTCTGCTGGGCTTTTTCCCGGCTCACCCTCCGCCCAGCAGGCCCCTGGGCCCCGGGACCCAGCCCTGGGCCCGCCCTGACCCCGCCCGTCGCTCCTGGGTGGCACCTGCCAGGGCAGAGGAGGCCTGGGCGTGGCCAGGCGGGCGCTCTGGGCGGGGGCATGGGCATAGGGTCTGGCCACAGACCGTCAATGGCCTCGGGGGGCTGCCTGGCTGCAGCGGGGGGTTGGGGGGCCCGGGCTGGGGGGCCAGTGGGCCTGGGGAGCCACAGGCCTTGGATCCCGAGCTGGAAGGTGGGCAACGGCTCTGTCCCTGGAGGTTGGCCCGGCCACCGTGCGGGGAGGGTGAGGCGGAGCTGAGAGAGGACAGCCCCCCCCAAGCTGTGTCCCTGAGTGCCCCCGTGAGCCCGCCCTTTAGTGGCCCTTGGAGCTGCAGACCGGTGACCCCTGACCTCCAGCGCTCCCGGTCCCGGGAGACGGGAGGAAGCGGCCGGATGACAGAGCCGCGGCCCCGGCCCCTGTAATTTTCCTGCCCCACAGACAGACAGACAGACAGAAGCTCCGGCCGCTGCCGCCGCGGCTCCCTGCTCCAGGCCCCCT
This sequence comes from Lasiurus cinereus, assembly GCA_011751065.1. Taxonomy (NCBI): domain Eukaryota; kingdom Metazoa; phylum Chordata; class Mammalia; order Chiroptera; family Vespertilionidae; genus Lasiurus; species Lasiurus cinereus. The sequence continues at coordinate 42,831 of JAAGEH010000138.1, forward strand.
CCCCTCCCCCGTCCCCGGCCGTCCTCCGCTTTGTGCAGACACAGCAGTTCCTGCTGCTCTGGCCGCAGCCGCCACCGGTGACCTCACCCCCCAGGCACGCCCGCCCTCCGGCACCCCATCCTCCCCGCGCCCGCCGGCTCGGCCTGTGTGCGGACTGGGCTCGCGGCCGCCCTGCGTGCCGCCCAGGCCTCCACCCCCCTGCACCCCCCTGCCCTCCCTGCCCCCCCCGTTTCCTGCTCTCTCATGCGGACGGCCAGGGACGGCCAGGGGCAGCCACCACCTACACAGGGTGGTCCGTCCGGTGGTCACTCGGGACCTTAGGGGGAAAGGCGTGTGGTCACTCGTACCAAACCAAGGGCGGTTTCAAGACCCCCCACTTTCCCACAGGGGCCAGGGCACCCAGGCTGGACCGCTGAGGGGGGCTGGGGGGTGACAGACAGGGACGGACCGGCAGGCTGCTCCGGGGACCCCCCAGGGACCCACCCAGAGGGAGGGAGGGAGGGAGGGAAGGAAGGATTCCCACCGACGGCTCTTTGGCTGCTGCGGGCGTCCGCAGGCTCTGTGACACCGACCCCGGCACCTTTGCAGCCACACGGCGGGCGCGGAGGGAGCCGTGTGCGTGGCGTGAAAGGGCCACCGCGCCTCCTTCAGCAGAAAGAGGGCCGTGTGGTGCCCGTTTGATGGATAGAAGACGGCTCAGCCCTCACCCCTTCTACCAACCCCGAGGGAATTCCCCAGCCTGCCCTGTGTGGGGTGCAGGGTGTGTGTGTGTTTGGGGGGGGGAACTCATGTGGACCACCCTTTGTCCAGAACACGTTCGAGGGAGGAACTTTCCATAGCGAGTTCAGAGCTGTGTGCGCGTGCTTTCATGAGTGTGCATGTGTGTGCAGTGTACGTGCGTGTGCGTGAGTGTGTGTGCACGCGCAGGCACACATGTGCTTTCGTGAGTGTGCATGTGTGTGCAGTGTATGTGCATGTGCGTGTGCATGTGTGTGCACGCGCGGGCACACATGTGCTTTCGTGAGTGTGCATTGTGTGCACATGTGTGCATTGCATGCGGCCTGTGCACATGGGTGCGTTTGTGTGACGCGCACACGGACATGGGTGGGTGTCCGGCTGCCCGGCGTGTGTCCATCTCTCACCGCAGCCACTGCCTCAGCCGGACGCCTGGTCCCCGAGCTGCTCCCGGCCAGGAGGGGGCGCTTCCCGGGGCTGCAGCCCGGGTTCTCGCCGGGAGGAAGTGGGGTGGGGGGTGGGAGGTGGGGGGCTGAGGCTGGCGCTGCCCGCGTTCCCCGACGGCCGGGGTCCTGGGGCGACACCTTGCTTCCCTGTTCACCCCGAGGAGCAGGGCGTGGCAGCAGCCGGAGACCCTCCGCCTCGGGGGCACCGGTGGGGAAACTGAGGCAGGCAGGCAGGCGGCGCCCCCACCACAGAGAACAGGGGGCAGCACAGACTCCTCCCCCCCCTGCCTTGGGCACCCTCCCGCCTGCCTTCGGTCACCAGCCCTGACGGCGCCCCCTCGGGCGGGGTGGACGCTGGTCACGCAGGCGCATATGGGACGTGAGCCCCGTGCACTGATTGAGCACCGCTGCATGCAGCTGGACGGGCCAGGAGCGGGCCCGTGGGCACTCGGCCAAGCCCGCATCCCGTCCTGCGGCCGCCGCCCAGCGCTGTCCTCGCCGGTGGGGGCCTGGGGAGAGGGTCCGGCATGAGGCCCCGTGCCCTCACCTTCAAGTGGGTGACCCTCCCTCATCCAGGGACCCGGTGAGCACAGGCAGGGCACACGCCGCCTGCAGGTGCTCAGTTAACAGTGCTCTTGCCGTCTGCCCACGGCTCCCCACGGTCAGGCATCACCTGCTCCCCCCCCCCGGCCTCCCCAGGCTGGAGGGGGCCGCTGGCAGCCACAGGGGGTCAGGGGTCGGCCCCTCGCGGTCCAGGTCCCCTCTCTGGGCCTCCGCCCTGCTCCGTCCTGAAGGGGTGCAGCCCGGCCTGGCCCAGGGCAGGGGTTCAAAAACGTGTGTCCGCCTCGCCGCCGGCCACGTCCACGGCGGCAGGAAGCCAGAGGCGCGCGCTCGGCCCGTCCTCGGTGGGAACATACACGCCGTCGCTCGTGGTGAAAATAAACAAATACAGGCCCGGGGAACAGGCGCTAAGGGCTTTCCGAGCGAAGGACGCGGTGTTCGGGCAGCAGCCCTCCAAATCCTCCCCCTCCACGTGGGCCAAGCCCTTCCCCACCGACACGGGCGATTCCTGTCCAATTCCCCGGGCAACCTGGAGCCTTGCCTTCTCCTGACACATTGTTGCTGCTGCTTGGATACAGGTGTAGCAAATCTGACAGACACATTGTTGCCGCTGCTTGGATACAGGTGTAGCAAACCTGACAGACACATTGTTGCCGCTGCTTGGATGCAGGTGAAGCAAGATCTTCTCTGCGGTTCTCTTTGCCCCAAGCACCTTTCAAACTCTGCAGTCTTTATTTCTTTATTTAATCCTCACTGAAGAATGTTTTTTCCATTGATTCCAGAAAGAGTGGAAGAGAGGGGGAAAGACAGAGAAGAAACACCAATGTGAGAGAAACACATCGAGTGGTGGCCTCCCGCCCGAGCTCCAACCAGGAGCCTGCCACCGAGGTACGTGCCCTTGGCCAGGATCGAACCCGGGACCCTTTGGTCCACAGGCCGATGCTCTATCCACGGAACCACACCAGCGAGGGCCAGCAAGGTGCACTCTTAACGTGGCCAGACTTCTGTACTTCCGCTCGCAGTAAAACAAGCCCCTCAGAAAAACACTCTCACTTTTTAAAAATATATATATTTTATTGATTTTTTACAGAGAGGAAGGAAGAGGGATAGAGAGTTAGAAACATCGATGAGAGAGAGACATCCATCAGCCGCCTCCTGCACGCCCCCAACTGGGGATGTGCCCGCCACCAAGGTCCATGCCCTTGACCGTAATCGAACCCGGGGCCTTTCAGTCTGCAGACCGACGCTCTATCCACTGAGCCACCCCGGTCTCGGTAACACACTCTAACTTTTGTTGTTAGAAGTTCACATGGTTTCTGCCTTCCAAACCTTGTGTTCCATTTTAAAATATATATAGACGGCGGCACCTCGAGATACGAGTTTAATTCGTTCCGTCACCTTGAGGCGTGGGAAACTATGAGACGCTCGTGTCGCGGTAAACGGGTGGGTCGTGTGCAGCCGGCCGATCCGCGCGATGACTCCTATCTCAACTGTTGCTCGTATTTCAAAGCAAAAATCGCTCGCTCGAGGGCTCGTCTCTCAAAAATCTCGTGTGTTAGGGCACTCGTATCTCGAGGTACCGCTGTATTATTGATTTCAGAGAGGAAGGCAGAGGGAGAGAAACATCACTGATGAGAATCATCGATGGGCCGCCTCCTGCACGCCCCGCACCGGGGATCGAGCCTGCCACCCGGGCCCGGGCCCTGACGGGAATCGAACCCTCACCTCCTGGTTCCTAGGTCAGCGCTCCCCCCCGAGCCCCGCCGGCCGGACCATACTCTGTTTTTCACCGGAGAGCGGAGGGGCTTGGAGGACACAGCGAGGCAGGGACCATGTCACCCGGGGCCTCTGAGCGCCCCCCTGTGGGGAGGACGGGGCCCACCCCGAGGGGAGGCACGAGGGCCAGTGCGCCCGAGGCTGCCGTGGGTCCCAGGTCCCCTCTGCCCGTCCCGGCCTGCCCTGCCCCGGGCCCACTGGGCCTCCCCCTTCCCTGCGCGCTGGGCACGCCCCCTCCCCCCCATTCTGCCACCTCCCCTGAGAGCGAGCCCCTTTGCGGTTTCACACCCCCCCACCCGGTGGTGGGTTCCCCGGAGGATGGCGGGAAGCCTGGGCCACAGCTTGAAGAAAGCCGACATCGCCCCTCGCTGGTGTGGCTCAGTGGTTAGAGCGCCAGCCTGCGGACCGGAGGATCCCGGGCTCGACTCCGGTCCAGGGCACACACCTACCTCGGTTGCTGGCCGGACCCCTGGCCCTCATCGGGGCACCAGCGGGAGACACCCCGTCCATGCGTGTGTCTCTCACAGCGATGCTCGTCTCTCTGTCTCTGCCCTCCCGCCAGCGCTCTCCAAAAGCCCCTGGAAAATATCCTCGGATGGGGTTCCCCTCCCCCGTGTCCCCCCCAAAAAGCTCAGTTCTCTCTCTCTGCCACGTGGGGTGCTCCTGCCCACGGACAGGTCAGCGAGGGGCAAGGCTGCTTGGGTACCGGGTGCGGGCTCTGCACGCGGTGTGAAGCCTCAGACGCTGCAGGGAGGCCTCCCGCTCCCTCTCCCTCTCCCTCTCCCTCTCTCCCTCCCCGTGGCGCCCGCCTCTCCTCTCCGTGTAAACAGCCTCCGGGGACCGGCATCCGTCTGCTTCCAACGGCCCTCCCAGCTGCTGCTGCCTCTTCCCAGGTCCACTGGGCGCTGCCACCTGACCTCGAGGCGACCTTGACGGAAAGTGGTGGAAGCCCTGGCCTTGGCCTTGACCTCACGCTGACCTCTTCTCCGGCCCCTTGCCAGAGGGTGGACAACCCTTAGGCTGAGGCCAGAGTGTTCCTCATCCGAGGGAGACCTCGTGGGGGAGGGGGAGAAGGAGGCTTTTCCCAGGCCTGAGCTGGCTATGGGGGGCAGGGGGTGGGCTGCCCAGGGGCCGGCCGGAGCGGGGGGGGGGGAGCGGGGGGCCGGGGAGAAGGGCCCATGAGCAGCCAGGTGAGCAGTGGAGCTCCAGTCCCGGCCTCCTCCCAGCCGCTGGCCCCGCTCAGAGCCCGGCGGCCGGGGTGAGGGGTGAGGGGTGAGGCCCCCCTTCCTCGGCGCCCTGTCCTGGGAGGCCAGGCTGTGTCTTGGGGCGCAGGCGTGCGTGGCCGGGACTGGGTCAGCAGGCCAGCCTCACACCCGCTGCAGACCCGCCCGCGCCGGGAACAGGCGTGTCTGCTGGCCGCCCTGGGCCGGCTGCGTGTGTGGGGGCCACGCCGCCCCTGGGGCTCCCTGCCAGCCCGAGGGGGGGCTGCAAAATGAGCCTGAGACACGCGTCTCCCTTTCTCCCTTCTCTGGACACCCAGCCCTGCGTGCCCCAGCCCCACGCCCCCACCCCCCCACTCCACTCACAGTCCCCCGAGGGCTCCCCTCGGCCTGCCTCGAGCCCATCCGTCTTCTGGGAGGGGCGCCCTGTTTCCCGGAGACGCCCCAGACCCGGTTCCTCTCCCCAGGCCGCTGCGGGCAGCCCCAGCCCGGGCTTGTGAGATCCTGGCTCGGGTTCGGCTGGGCCCTGAGCCTCCGGTGAGTGCAGCAGCAGCAGCGGCAGCGGGAGGACAGGCCAGCGCTCTGACCACTGAGCCGCCGGCCGGGGCTAAAGAGCCGGTTAGAGCCCTGCCTTCTGCCTGGGGGAGTGCAGTGACCCGGCTGGTGCTGGTGGCGGGGGGGAGGGGGTGGCATCTTCCGTCTGCGAGGACCACCGCCCCCTTTTACAGAGGAGAACACCGAGGCGCTGGGTGCAGGCAGGGGTGGGGGGTGCGGGCGCAGGAAGGGCGCCTCCTGCAGGCGCTCAGGTCACCCCGCCAGAGGCCCAGCTTGGACTTGCATAGACCCTCCCGGCACCCCCTGGTGGTAGGCAGGGTTCCCCCTGCACAGCCCGTGGCCAGCAGCCCCCCTCACCCCGCCCCCTCCCCCCCCAGGCCCAGAAATCCCAGCTCCCCAGCCCCTCCCCCGCATGCAGCTGGGACCACAGGTGGTGGCGGGCTTCTGAGGGCTCCCAGGGCCCAGCTCCCTCTCGGGGAGGCCCTCTGTGGGCGGCCTGGACCCCTCAGCTGAGGGGAGCTCACTCCTTCCTGAGGCCTCACCTCCCACGTCCCAGAAGTCTGCGGGGAGTGCTCTCACTGCCCCCGGGGACCCCTCCCGCCCGCACACACGCCGTCCCTGGGCGGTGTGGGCCGAGGCCTCCCCGTGACGGGGATAACGGGTGCTGTGCAGCCCCGGGAGAGCCGCAGTCCCTCTCCGAGCTGCGCTTCCCTCGTCCACCTCGGAGGCGCCCCCCGCCCCGGCCTGGCTCGGCCTTGGCTCCTCAGGGGGAAGCCAGAGCGGAGGTGGGGGGGGAGGCAGCCGCGCTGAGGGGGCCCCCCAGCAATGGGCAGTCAGTCAGGGGGCCGGGCTGTGACAGGCGGGCCCTTCTGTGGGGAGGGGAGGGGTTGGGGGAGCTTCCAGGGACCCCGGCAATGTGTGTGCTTTCACCCCGGCCCCAGGGGCTCCTCCTGGGGCCCCCGAGACCCAGCCCTGCTGCAGGCAGGCGTTCCTGGAGTTCGCGCGCAGTAGGTGCACACTGAGCCCGTGCAGGAAGGAGGCCGGACAGACCCATGGAGACGCGGTGCCTCCTGCTAACCCAGCGGTTCTCAACCTGTGGGTCGCGACCCCTTTGGGGGTCGAACGACCCTTTCACAGGGGTCGCCTAAGACCAGCGGAAAACACCTATTTCCCATGGTCTTAGGAACCAACACACCGCTCCTCGGTGCAGCAAAATGTAGCCATGTCGTTTACTGTTGTCCTAGGAAGACTGTTGCCCATGCTACACCACGATTCAAGACAAAATTCCATTTATTTGTCATTAGAAATAAATATTTCACAATATATAATTACATATTGTTTTTGTGATTCATCCCTATGCTTTAATTATGTTCAATTTGTAACAACAAAAATACATCCTGCCTATCAGATATTGACATGACAGTTCATGACAGTAGCCAGATGACAGTGATGAAGTAGCCACGGAAATAATTTTATGGTTGGGGTCACCACCCCATGAGGAGCTGACTTAAAGGGCCGCGGCCTGAGGAAGGTGGAGAACCGCTGTGCTAAGCCCAGGCCGGTGGGGCTCTGGGCTGTGTGCCCGCCTCTGCGAGGGCTGCCGGCCTGCCCGGTGCCCGGCACGTGCCCGTCTCCTGCCCACTCGGCTGCAGGAAGGGCCTCGGGCTGCTGCCAGCGACCTAGGCTCGAAGGGAGAAGCAGGACTGGGCTGTGGCCTGGGGCGGCGCCTGCCCTCCCGGCTGTTCCTGGACGTGGCCCAGCTCTGCACCCCGCTCCACGCCCGCACACGGCCTCTCGTCCTCAGCGCCTGGCGGAGTGGCCTGCCGCCCGGTACAGGTGAAGGAGACGCCGCAGGCTGAGGGGTCAGGGGCTTGGCCCGTGCCTGCAGCTTCGGTGCGGGGTCTGCCGCCCGCCCGCTGGCGCTCGGCCTGGATCGACGGCCTCGTTCATGGGAGACTGGCCGTGGGCCCCGGGGCCGAGCTGGGCCGCTGCTCAGACCCGGGCCTCACCCCGATGCAGGTCTGTCCGCTCCTGTCCTCACCACCCAGGACGCAGAGGCGTAAACTCCCCCCACAATCCCCACAGCCGGGGAGGGGGGCTGGAATCGGGGCCCGGGGGTGCAGACCGAGCCTCCCTCTGGACCTCAGGTCTGCGGCTGAGACCCCGGGGTCCCGTGGGCCGGGGCCCACCGCGGGCGGGGGAGGATGTCTGTGAGAGGATGGGGAGGCCGGATCCCAAGGCCGCTGTTTGCCGATGGTCTGGGTCTGCCGAGTGCTCTTAGCACGGCCGGCCCCACGGCCTCTGAGTCCATCCAGGTGGGACGGTCACTTCCCAGCATGCATGTCTTCCATCACTGGGTGGCCGCCTCCAGCCAGCCCCAGAGGAGGGAGGCAGACCCAGGTCAAGCTTAGGGCTGCCCACAGCTCTGCTGGGCCGCTGCCCGCACCCTGGCCAGGGCTCTGCAAAGCTCTCTGCTGCCCCCTGGTGGGAGCGCCTCTGCGGGCAGGTCTGGGGCTCCAGGACCAGTGGAAGGAAGTGGGTGGGGCCTTCCGCTGTGCCAGCCATGCCCAGGACTCCCCGCTCTGCCCCCCGGCGGGTCCCTCCCAGGCCTCAGGGTCCCCTTTCGTTCAGGGAGGGGCTGGGAGAGAGGTCCGTGGGTCAGGCTTCCTGGGGCGGGGGATGCACGGCATTGAGAATGACAAAAGCCACGCACCGGCCACCTGAAGTCGGTCCGTTTATAGCAGCGGTTCTCAACCTGTGGGTCGCGACCCCTTTGGGGGTCGAACGACCCTTTCACAGGGGTCGCCTGAGACCAGTGGAAAACACCTATTTCCCATGGTCTTAGGGACCAACACACCGCTCCTCGGTGTCGCAACGTGTAGCCATGTCGTTTACTGTTGTCCTAGGAAGACTGTTACCCATGCGACACCACGATTCAAGACAACATTTCATTTATTTGTCATTAGAAATAAATATTTCACAATATATAATTACGTATTGTTTTTGTGATGAATCCCTATGCTTTAATTATGTTCCATTTGTAACAATGAAAGTACATCCTGCCTATCAGATATTTACATGACAGTTCATCACAGTAGCAAGATGACAGCGATGAAGTAGCCACGGAAATCATGTTATGGGTGGGGGTCACCACCTCATGAGGAGCTGTCTTAAAGGGCCGCCGCCTGAGGAAGGTTGAGAACCGCTGGTTTATAGGACGTGATTTCACCCGGTTCACAAAACGGGTTCAAGAGGAAAGAGGGGCCGGAAGACAGTCCTGCGGGTGAGAGGCCCCTCTCCGAGCCTCGGTGTCCCCCCTGTGCATCGGGGAGAGGATTTCAGCAGGAGGCCTGGGTTCCTGCCCTCGGCCGCCTGTGGGGGAGCAGGCAGGCAGGGGGAGCGGGCAGGAGTGGACAATGGGCAGAACTCCAAACCCCTCTGGTCCTCTATTTCTTCAGCTGTAACCGGGGACCACTGGTGTCCGCCCCCACAGGAGGCTTAAAGATAAGGCCCAGCGCCACACACACACACACACACACAGCGGGGGCTCGGGAAGGGAGACAGGGAGGAACTGGCCCCAGGCCACCCTGAGCGGCGGGCGGGGACCTGCCTGGGTGCTGCCCACTTGGGCCTGAGGACAGGGTGCAGCAGCAGGTGGCCCCAGGACGGGCTGGTCCGGGTCTCCCCCCGACCCCCGGAGGCCGCCGGGAGGGGCCTGCCCGCTGGAAGAGGTGCTGGCAGAAGCATCCTTGTTTCCGGGAGAACCCAGGGCGCCCGGGGGGCCTCAGGGCGGGAGCCGGGTGGCGGCCAGCCAGGGCGCGCGGCCCCAGCAGCGGGGCGGGGCGGGCCGGCCGCGGCGCAGGCTGAGCTCGGCGGCGAAGGCGCGGGCCTTCTGGTAGAAGAAGAGGGACTTCTCGCGGTCCCGCAGGAAGTGGTGGTAGATGGCGGCCAGGCGCGTGTAGATCCTCATCTGCGCCTTCTTGTTGCCCAGGTCCACGGCCGCCGCCAGTGCCAGCTGGTAGTACCCGGCCGCGTCGAAGGGGTCCTGCCCGGAGGAGACGGGACGGGGTGTTGGGGGGACATGAGGGTTCACTGCCCCCCGAGTCCCGTGGGTGGCTGGGTGCAGAGGGGCAGGCTTCCCGGAGGAGGGACCGGGATTTGGGGTGCATCTTGCATCCCGGGGTAGCCGTGAGCCCCTCCTCCTTTGCTCCCTAAAGACCCTTCCCCGCCCCCCCACATGTTGGTGGCCACCCGAGCTCCTGCTGGACTATCCAGACTCAGCCTTGCTGCCACCTCCTCCAGGAAGCCCTCCCTGACTACCCTCCCTCTGGTCCTTGACGCAAAGCAAACACTGCTGTCATCTGATCACACGCCAGCCCCCGTGACCCCCGGCTCTGAAGGGCGGGGCTGACCGCCTGGCTGACCCCCGCCTGCTCCCCACGGCCGGCCGGAGCTTCCAGGGCCTGGACACCCTGGGACTGAGGACCTGGCGCCGGCCTCGGGGGTCTGAGTGGTGACTCCCTCTCACCCCCTCTGCCCCCCAGGGTAGAAGATGCCTGCCCCCCGCCAGCCCTGAGCCCTGCCCCCGGGCCCAGGCGCCACCTTGAGGTCGTAGAAGGTGATGTCCCCCAGCACCAGGTACACCTTGGCGTAGTACAGCGTCTCCTCGGCGAACTGCAGCGGCGAGCTGCACAGGGACAGCGCCTTGAGGTAGAAGTGCTCGGCCAGCTCGCCGCGGCCCAGGCGCTGGTGCAGGGCGGCCAGGCGGTGGTAGGCCACGCGCTCGTTTAGGCGGTCTCCTGCAGGGGGGTTGGGAGGGGGGGCACGCAGGCTGGTCAGAGGTGCCTCAGAGCTCCGCCAGTCCCTCCCGCCTGAGACTCACTCTTCCCATCTGTGCAATGGGCCCAGACACCTGTTCCCAGCCCGCCTGGGGTGTGTGGCCAGGTTTGGGGGGGGGGGGGCGGGGGGGCCCCCTCTGTGCCTGACGCAGCCACCTGGGGTGCCTGGGGTACTATTGGACGAGGGGACCCCACAGGTCGGGCGGGCCGCACTCACAGACCCCGGCTGCAAGCAACCTCAGACGTGACGGGGCGTGTATCAGCCGTGGCCCCGCCCCATCCCTCAGCTGTCGTCAGACGAGGCTGTGCCCAGGCCCCTCCCGCCGGGTGCGTGCTGTGGGGCCAGCCAGGGGACCCCCTTTCACACCTACTGTGGCCCTGGCCCTCTGGGGCTCCCATCCCGGAGGAGACTGAGGCCGGGGACAGCTCAGGTAGGGGACCGGACACAGGGATGCCTGTTCCCAGCCCGCCTGGGGTGTGTGGCCGGGTTTGGGGGGTTTTAGGGGCCCCCTCTGCGCCTGACGCAGCCACCTGGGGTGCCTGGGGTACTATTGGACGAGGAGACCTCAAAGGCATTGGGCCCCGAGGCTGGAGCGGTCTGAGGTGGCCTGAGCCGAGGCCAGCAGGCCAGCCGTGGGCGGGGCAGAGACTGCATATGGTGGGCACCGCCAGGGGCTGAGGAGACACCGGTGCCTCTGGGATTGCGGCCTCAGGGATGGCGAGGGGCCCAGGCAGAGGAGGCCCGGCTGTAGCATGACATTCCTGAGACACCCCCCCCCCCCGCCATGGGCCTGACTCAGCCTCTGCGCCTGCACCCGCCCTCCTGGTGGCAGAGGTGGGCACCCGGGTGAGGGACGGGCTCACCCAGGCTGACGCTGAGGGCCAGGGCCGTGTGGGCGAACTCCAGGCCCTCCTGCTGCAGGCCCAGCTCCGCCATTAGCGCCACCAGCTTGTTGCACAGCCGCAGCTCCGCCTCCTGGCGCCCGGTGGTCACGGCCAGGGGCAGCGCCCGGTCCTGCCCAAGCAGCGAGGCGGGTCAGGCCTCCTCCGGCCTCAGCCGGCCCCCACACACCCGGGACCCTCCCCGGGGAGAGCTGCCCGCCCACTGCCCGCTGGCTGGGTCCTCACGCAGCTCTGTCCCCAGAGAGCCGGGCCAGCTCCGAGAGGCCCGGACGCCCCGGGCCACCGGCCTGAGCAGCCGGGGGGTGGCCTGCAGCCCGTCCGTCCGCACGGTGGACCCTCAGCCGGACCCTCCACTCCGGGGCCCCGAGGGCCTGGCCCGGAGCGTCCGCCCCGCTCTGGGCTCTGAAACCCGTGGCTGAGCCGGAACAGGAGCTGGCAGACGGGAGGGGAGAAGCGCCCTCCCTGGGGGCACATGCAGCCTGGGCCTGGGCCTCATCCTCCCATTGATGGACATGCTGTGGCCTTTGGCATCCCCCACCCCCCGTGCTCCTCCGAGCCTCCGTTTCCTCATCTGTGAAATGGGCACAGACGCTCTGGGTTGTTGGCCATCTGGGAACCGGGAGCTGCCTGGGACCCTCAGACGGGGCATCCCTCCTCCGTGCCGGAAACCAAACATGGTTCTCACTAAATGGATGTGACCAGAAGGCTGGTCAACCTTAACTGCTCTGAAAGGTCAGAGCTAACCACTCACTATTTGGTTGAAAACATTGTGAGCTGAAGCAGCCTCTACCTGTTTGTCTCATGTGAATTTCTGTCTTGTAATTTCCTGACTAAAGGCGAGGGGTGTGTCCCAAAGCCTGAATAAAAGGGAGGAAACGGCCAGAGCAAGGGGCAGTCCTTTCCACTAGAGCAGCGGTTCTCAACCTGTGGGTTGCGACCCCTTTGGGGGTCGAGCGACACTTTCACAGGGGTCGCCTAAGACCATCGGAAAACACGGGTACTATATTTACATTATAACTCATAACAATAGCAAAATTAGTTATGAAGTATGGTTGGGGGTCACCACAACATGAGGAACTGTATTAAAGCGTCGCGCATTAGAAAGGTTGAGAACCACTGCACTAGAAGAAGGCTCCCGCCTGGCCCCCAATTTCACCAAATTAATGTTTCCTAGTCTCTCCTTTCGTTTGCGTGCGGCCTCCTCCAGAACCCGAACCCTGAACCAGGAACCCTGAAACACACCTCTGCCCCTCTCGGTTGGGATGGGGTGGGGGAGGGACCATGACCATCCCGGACAGTGCGGAGGGTGGTCCTGCCCCACCCGGGAGCCCGCTCTGCTGGCCGGCGCCTCTGCCTGCCCCGCCCCGCCCTGCCCGCCCGCCCGGCCTCACCCGGTAGAAGGACACAGCCTTCTCCCGCTCCCGGGCCCCGTTGAAGAAGATGTCGCCGGCCGCCTCGAACAGCTCCAGCCCCAGATTTGGGTCCCCCGTGTACAGGGCCGCGTCCTGCGCCACCTGCGGGGATGGGAGCCCTTGAGACCTCCGCCCTCCCCCCCCCAGCGGGAACCTCACGGCCACGGCCCGGCCCCCTGGGGCCTCCACCTGCGAAACAGAGGGACTGGCCTCTTCCCTCTCACAGCCCAGGAGGGACTGGTCCTGGGCATGGCGCGGTCACCGTCACCCCGGGGTGAGGGAGATCGGTCCCATCCGTGGCCCGTGGGGAGGCTGGGGGCAGCGGGGATGGACTGCTGAGGGGCCTGGCGCACAGTCAGAGCGGGCCCAGGCGCCCTCCACCCTGGCCTCCTGGGGCTCCCACACCAGCCCCCTCACCCACCACGTTCCCTCGGTCCCCTTGCACCCCTGATGCACACGTCTGCCCCCCTCTTCCCCCCGGGGACTAAGGCTGTTGGCCTCTCTGCTGTGTCGGGGCCTGGCACAGTGCCTGGCGCATAGTAGGTGCTCAGCAGAAACCGCTGAGCGAGTGATGGCCCCTGCCCGCAGCCCGGCGGCCCCTGCTGGCTCTCGGCCCCGAAACCTGTACACCTCGGGCCTCTGCGCCCGGGTCTTGTTGCCCGAAGCCCCTCCCAGCGGGCACTGCGCCCCTCGCTGCCACTCTCAGCCTCCGTGACCCCAGAGGGGCAGGGGTTTGCCCTCCTGCTCCTCTGCACCCCCTCTCCTCCCCCCGCCACCCAGCCGAAGCCCCGGGCCCCGAGCCAGCACCGTTCGAGAGCCTCTCCCTCAGCCGTCCCCCTCCTCGGGAGCCGCGGCCCCCCGCCTGGGAGGTGTGGCCGGCGCTCAGCGGAAGCAAAGGCACAGGAGCCTCCGCTCACGTGTCACGCACGAGCCGTGTGCTGCTGGGGCCAGCCTCCTGTGTGCCACCTTGCGGGCACCGTGGGCACGTGAATTGGGCACGTGCTGTGTGCCCACATGGAGGGAGGCGGCGCCAGGGGCACGTGCCTCGGCCTCCTGGGAGCTGAGACTGCTGGGAAAGATGCTGGCCACGGGGAGCGGGCAGGGGCACCGGGCATGCAGCTCAGGGGCGGGGACTCAGGGTGAAGGAGCCAGTGAGCGCGCCCAGACCACTCGACCCCCGACCCCCGGGCGTGGGCGCCCACCTGGATGTACAGGTCCACCAGCTCGTCCTGCCGCAGCAGGTAGTAGATCTTGCCCGCCTGCAGCCAGGCCTGCGCCTCCTTCTCCTTCTGCTGGAGGTCGATGAAGATGCCCAGGCTGCGCTTGGTGTAGTCCAGCGCCGACCGGTAGGCCCTGGGCCGGGAGCCGCGGTCAGAACAGGCCCCCGCGGCTGGCCCATTCCTCTGCCTGCCCGCAGGCGCTAAGCAAGGAAACAGCCCCCCCCCACCAGGAGGGCACTGTGGGAGGCGGGCACGGCCTCTGGAGCTGCCCGCGCAGCCCGCTCACCGCTCGGTGCCCAGGGCCAGGTACAGCCGGCTGATGGTCTGCAGGAGCTGCCCCTCCAGCGCCGTGTCGGCCGCCCGGCGGGCCAGCGCCAGCTGGAACTCGTGGTAGACGAGGCACTGGGCCCGGCGCGGCCGCACCGCGCTGTAGAAATGGCACAGCCGCTGGACGGCGCGCAGCTGGCCTGGGAGAGGACAGGGGAGAGGACGCGTCACCCACCGCCACCAGCGTGGGGCTCCTGGTGCCCGGCCTGTGCCCACCGCTCCCTCCACCCCCTGAGCTGATCATCGCGGGTCGGACACGGGGCCCAGACAGGCTGGGGAGCCTCTTCCAGGTCACACGCTGGGGCGAGGCAGGGCAGCGTGGGTGCTCGGGAGACGGCACCCCCATTTATAAAAGCCCCGGGCTGGGGTCCCGGCCGGGCCCTCTGGCGGCACCGACCCTCCTCCCGGCCAGCAGCTCCTCGCATTGCGCTGGGGGATGCCCGTGAAGGAGGGGGGGATGCTGGGCCGATGGGCAGAGGTGCCCCAGGCCGACTGAGACACGCCGGGGACCCTGCCCGCCCGTCCCCGTGCGGGAGCGGCCTCAGTTCCCGTGACTCGGCGCTGTCGGTGGTGGGAAACTGCCGCCCGCCTGTGACTCTCACAGCCCGGTGACCGCGCTCCGGTGGCCGGAGAGACGGAAAGAAAGCAGGCGCCCTCCAGGAGGTCAGAGGCGGGGGGGTGGAGGGTGGGGGAGGCCAGCACTTACTCTCCAGGTGTCCCGTCTCCGCGGCGACCAGGAAGGCCCACTCGTAGTAGCACTTGCCCCGCTGGGCCAGGGCGGGGCGCCGCGTGCACAGCTGGCCCAGCTGCAGCAGCACGTGGGGTAAGTCCCGGCCCCTGGCCGCGGGGGGCAGCCCGGCAAAGAGCCTCACGGCCTCCAGGAGGTAGTGCTGGGCCAGCCCCCCGGCCCCCGCCTGCAGGCACAGCGCCCCCAGGTTGGCCAGCGCCACCGCCTGGTCCCGCGTCCGGCCCAGGCGCCGGGCGAGGCCCAGGGCCCGGAAGTAGCCCTCGGCCGCCGGCCGCGTCCGGCCCGTCCTCTGCAGGGCGATGGCCATGAGGTTGGCGATGGCGCCCTCCTGCTCGGCGCTGGCCGCCGCCCCCCCGTCCAGGGCCGTCTGCAGGATGGCCAGGGCCGGCCGGCTCTGCCCGTGCAGCACGTGCAGCCAGGCCAGGGCCAGCAGGTCCTCCAGCACCCGGCGGCGGCCCCCGGCCTCGGCATCGGCCTCCAGTGCCCGCGTCATGCAGGCGATGGCCGGGCCGTGCTGCCCGTGGAGGCGGTGCAGCCGGGCCAGGCTGGCGTAGAGCGGCCCGCGCCAGGCGGCTGCCGGGCCGGGGCCGGGGTCCAGGGCGGCCAGCGCCTGCCGGAGGTAGGGGGCGATCTGCGGGGGCAGGCCCGGCGGCGGCGTCTGAGGCGCGTGGCGCAGCACCAGGTCCGCGCTCCGCAGCGCGCTGGCCAGCGAGCCCCGGGCCCGCAGCGAGGCCGCCCGGACGCAGCCCAGGGCCAGGCGCGGCAGGCAGCGGCGGCCGTAGAGGTCGGCCAGCAGCAGGTAGGCGTCGGCGGGCCAGGCGGCGTCCGGCCGCCCCAGCGTCCCCTGCAGCAGCAGCAGCCGCTCCAGGAAGGGCAAGGCCGCCTCCGGCTGCCTGAGGCGCACCTGCAGCCGGGCCAGCAGGAAGCAGGCGCGGGCCTCGGCCTGCGGGCAGCGGGCGCCCACCGCCCGGCGCAGGGCGAGCCGCAGCAGCTCCGCCTCGGCCTCGGCGCCGCCGCCCCCTCCCGGCGCGCCCAGGAGCAGCGCGCAGGCCTTGGGCACCACCGGCCCGCCCTTGTCCCGGTTGCCCTGCCGCAGGTGCACGGCGGCCAGGTGGGCGTACAGGGCCACGGCCAGCGGGAGGTCCCCGAAGCGGCCGCCCAGCGCGCCCAGCGCCTCCTCCAGGTACACGCGGGCCTGGGACAGCTTGAGCCGCCGCGCGCACAGCCGCCCCAGCAGGAAGCAGAGCCGGGCCAGGGCCATGGGGCGCTCGGCCTTCTTGGCCGAGGCCCGGGCCTGCGCCAGGCGCCCGGCCAGCTCCTCCTCCTCCTCCTCGTCGTCGCCGCCGGCGCGGAACACGGCGCCCAGCCCCGGCGGGCCGGCGGCGTACAGGCGGCGGAAGCCGGGCTCGTGCCCAGGCGCGTCCAGGACCCGCAGCAGGCGGCCCAGCGCCTCGGGGTCGGCCCAGTCGTCCTCCGCGTCCAGGCAGAAGGACGGCTCCTCCTCGGGGTCCGGGGAGCTGGCGGCACCGGACGCGGATGCGAGACCCCAGGACCCCGGCTCCTCCTCGGCGCGGCTGTGGCCGGATTTACATCGTTCTAGAACCTTCTTCACCGTCTGCAGGGTCTTGTGCGGCTCTGGGTGCAGGCCGGGCAGAGGCATTTCTGCAAGTTACCGAAACCCGGGCGGATTAGAGTCTGCTCCGAGGCAGGACGGGGCAACGGCGTCCCTCCCCGGGCCCGGCGACCCCGTGGCGGCGTTTGGCAGATGCCGCTTCCCCAGGGGACGCCCAGCACCCAGCACACAGTGGGAGCTCAGCACACAGTGGGAGCACAGTACACAGTGGGAGCTCAGCACACAGTGGGAGCACAGTGTGAGCTCAGCACACAGTAGGAGCTTAGCACACAGTGAGAGCTCAGTGCACAGTGAGAGCTCAGCACACAATGGGAGCTCAGCGCACAGTGGGGGCTCACCATACAGTGGGAGCACAGTGGGAGCTCAGCACACAGTGGGGGCTCAGCGCACAGTGGGAGCTCAGTCATATGGTTACAGGGAGAACCCAGGTCAGTCTGGCCGCCTTTCCTTATTCTTTTCTATTGGAGAGCAGCTGCTGGAGACTGGTGGCCTCACGCTGTGACCACACAGAGACCCCTTTGCCTCAAAGCCACTCGGGGACACCCATTCAGCTCTGCACCTGCCCAGTGTCTCCAGTCAGGTGCAGCGCCCCTGTGACATCATCAAGAGCCAATCAGAGGAGGGATTAGCCTGAGCCCTAAAGCCAGCCACGGGGCCAAGAGAGCCATCTACAGAATCGAGAGAGCCGGCCACGGAATCGAGAGAGCCGGCCACCGGACTGAGCGAGCCGGCCCTGGGGGAGGAAGCCCCCGTCTCTCCCGGGACCACCTCCGACCAGAGAGAGTGGAGCGGCCCCACCCCGGCTCCGCGTTGCCCCGAGGGTTTGAGACGCAGGGCCCACGGCCGCCACGGGGTTAAAGGAGAGGAGGGCGGGTGGGGGACACGGCCCGGACTGTTGGCTTTGGAAAGAGCGGCCCGAAGGCCCATCCAGTGGCAGAGCAAACAGGCCGCTTCCTGTGGGAAAACATGGCCGGGGAGAGCTGGGAGGGGAGCCGGCAAGGGCGCCTCAGTGTCCGGTCCCCGCAGAGAGGGCTCTGACAGCGGTGCCTGCTGGCCGGCCGGGTGGGCGGGAGCCAATGCGGGGAGTGTGGCCCGCTGGCCAACGCCCGACCCCCCTCCACATTCGATTCGCCAGGAAAACACCCCGTTCTGGCGAGGCCACAGGGCCCCCAGGCCTCTGCTCCGGGGGGCTCGCAGGGGGCGAACCCCTCCTCTAGGCGGGGAGCCCGCAGCGTCTTCCGGCTGTCACCCCGAGGCTTGGAGAACCCCTGGATAGCCCCGGGGCGGGGGGTGGGGGCTTTCTCACTGTCACCCAAAGTGGCCCCTGTGTTTGTGCTCCGAGGGCCTGTGCTCGGGGACCCGCAAAGGGGCCTCGGGCATGTACGTCTGGGCCTCTGCGTGCGGACCTCTGTTGGGAGGAAGTAGAGGGAGGAGGGAGGAGGGGGGAGGGCTTCTCCCTGGACCGGCCTCCGGGAGGGAGCAGACTCCAGGGGACTGACTTCTGAACAGGAGGCTCCAAGTTCAGCCTCCGTTTCCCCTTAAAGCGGAGCCCGTGGGACCTTCAGCTCCCACTGTGTGCTGAGCTCCCACTGTGCACTATGCTCCCACTGTGCGCTGAGCTTCTACTGTGCTCCCACTGTGCGCTGAGCTCCTACTGTGCTCCCACTGTGTGCTGAGCTCCCACTGAGCTCCCACTGTATGCTGAGCTCCCACTGTGCTCCCACTGTGTGCTGAGCTCCCACTGTGCTCCACCGTGTGCTGAGCTCCTACTGTGCACTGAGCTCCCACTGTGTGCTGAGCTCCCACTGTGTTCCCACTGTGTGCTGAGCTCCCACTGTATGCTGAGCTCCCACTGTGTGCTGAGCTCCCACTGTGCGGGGGGTGCGAAAGGCCTAGGACCGGGCATGTGCTCGGGCATGGAGGGGCCCCACCTTAGCTGGGGACAGGGCAGGGGGCTCAGGCATCGGGGACCCCCCTTAGTGGGGACAGCATGAGGGGCGAGCACGGTGGGGGCAGGGCAGGAGGCCCTGCAGGTTTGCTGGGACCTGTGTCACAGCGAGGACGCTCCCCGGCCCCTCCCCAGCCTCCAGGCGGGACACCTCCCCCCCCCGCCCTCCCCACAGAGGCCGGCTAGCCTAGCACCCCCGGGAGGCCAGCCCTGCGGCCTCTGCCCCCGTCCGCCTGAGGCCCAGCCGTGCCCGGAGGAGCCGGTGCCGCGTGGAGGAGGAGCCCACCTTGCTCTTCCGACGGCTCCGCCTCAGCGTCCCCGCGTCTGTCTGAGAGGAGAGGAGAGGAGGGTCAGCCTCCAGCGGTGCCCTTTGCCCCGGGCCGTGTCCTGCAGAGGGGGGGACCCCAGGGGGTGACCCTCCCGACTCCCGCCGGGCGAGGGGCAGTGGGGCTCAGGGGCCCGCCGCGGAGGATGCCGAGAAGCCACGCCTCCAGGGTCTGCCCCCCCCCTCCCGCGCCCCTGCAGGGCTGTCCTCCCCGAGGGGCTGTGGCTTCCACCCGCCAGGCTGGGGCCGTCCAGGGAGACAGAGCAGAACGCAGACCTGCAGAGTGTGAACTGTGGCCCGTGCCCACAGCCCCCGGGAGGCCATACCATGTCCGGCAGGCAGAGCTGACCCTGGACGCTGCCCCCGAGCCGGGGCCCGGTGTGGGGTCCCGGGAAGAGGAGAGACCGCACGCCAGGCCGGGGGAGACCTCGCTGCGCCCCGGCCAGTGTCAGCGCCGCTCAGAGAAGCGGGCTGCTAGGCGGGCGGGAAACGCCGTGCCATGCATGTTCAAACAGGCAGGTGTGCGTGCCTGTGTGTGTGTGTGCATGTGTAGCTATATAGTGGTACCTCGAGATACGAGTGCCCTAACATACGAGATTTTTGAGATACGAGCCGTCATTTTTGCTTTGAAATACGAGCAACAGTTGAGATAGGAGTCATCGCGCAGATCGGCCGGCTGCACACGACCCACCCGTTTACCGCGACGCGAGCGTCTCATCGTTTCCCACGCCTCAAGGTGACGGAACGAATTAAACGCGTATCTCGAGGTGCCACTGTATGTGCAAAGGTGTGTTTGGGTGTGCATGTCTTCATGGGAGTGTGTGCGGGCGTGTAAGCATGTGCACGTGTGCCTGTGTGCATATGCAGGCGTGCACCCATGCGTGTCTGTCTCCATCGGGGGAGGAAGCCATGAGCCACGTTTGTGACCAGTGCGGCGACCGGCACGTCTGTCCCGGCCTCGTCCCCATGCATTTCTTTCTGTCGCTGGGGACACACCTCCGTCCCCTGCCCTCGGCCCTCGGCCTGGTCTCAGGAAAGTCCCAGAGCGGGGAGAGGTGACAGGGGGACCGCCGGTCCCGGGAGGCGGCAGCTGGGAGGCCCAGCCCTGCGCCCGCTGGGGGGCTGCACCCACCTACCCAGGTGGTATGCCGTGCCCACGTCTGCGCCCGCCGTCCTGCTCAGCAGCCGCCGGGCATCCTCCTCGCAGAAGCGGCCTTCCCGGCTGAAGAACGCCCTCTCCTCCTCGTCGAGGAAAAGCACCGTCTCCAGCCTGGAGACACAGAGGCCTCACCTCACCCCCTGTCTCCGCGGGCGCCGCCAGCAAGACCCACTGCGCTCCCTCCACCACAGGCCCTGCGCACCTACTGTGTGCCCGGCAGCGAGGGCCCCACACAACTAACAAAACCAAACATCCAGCCTTCCAGCGAGCCAGGTGCTGGGAGCTGGGGCTGGGACAGACACAGCGGCCACAGCAGCCTGGGAGGACGAGCTCTTGGGCTGCCTGCAAAGCCCCACCGCAAATGCCCCCCGCAACCCCTCTGCAGGCCGGCGTGATGGCGCAGGCAGAATGGACCTCTGCACACACTCAGCTCCTCACGCTAACCCCGCGGCGCTCCCAGGCACCCACACAAACCCACACAAACACGCGTGTGCTCCCTGAGGTTGGGGAGAGGGAGGGGCGGGGAGGGAGGGAAGGAGGAGGCCACTTGCTTATAGGACTACGTTCCCCGCAGAATATGGGACTTGGACAGGCACTTTGAGACTCAGAGGATGCTCTTCTGAGAAGGTAAAGAGAACCTTAGAGCGGCTTGTGGGACAGGGGACAAGATAAATGACAGGTGTCAGTGTCGTAAAAGACAAGAAAGAGCCGAAACCGGTGTGGCTCAGTGGATAGAGCGTCGGCCTGCGGACTGAAGGGTCCCACGTTCAAATCCGGGCAAGGGCATGTACCTTGGTGGCGGGCACAACCCCGGTGGGGGGCGTGCAGGAGGCGGCTGATCAATGTCTCTCTCTCTCATTGATGTTTCTGGCTTTCTATCCCTCTCCCTTACTCTCTGTGAAAAATCAATAAAATATATTAAAAAAAAAAAAAAAGACAAGAAAGACCTGGCTAGAGCGGGCATATGGGAAACTGGTGAATCCGAACGGGGGACGGTGGGGAGGGGGTGTGAGGATGTGTCGGGGTTCATTCCTGGTTTTGACCATCAGACCAGGGTTATGCAAGAGGGTGTCTGCTTTTCAACACACCGAGTGGTTTCCGAGTCAACAACACCATGTTCTCCACTCCCTCCCGGGGCTTGGGAAGACCAGCAAGTGAGAGAAGAGGAGAGAGCATGTGTCGCGTGCGCATGTGGGCCGTCGGGGGAGGGTGCCAGGCTCCTGCTGCCCCTGTGACCTTCCCCTCGGTCCGAATGACGGCAGAGTACGAGGAGGAAGAGGCAGGCACCAGCTGTTCGCTGAACGAAGGGCACACCCCCGGGCTCCGGAGAGGAAGGGTTTCAGTGAGTTTGTCGGGTGAAAGAGGGGAGTCTTTAGAGTCTCCTGCTAAGCAGGATGGGACCTGGCCCCGGCACACGTCTGGGTTAAGATACAACCGGCCGGCGTGGCTCCGTGGCTGAGCGTTCACCTAGGAACCCGGAAGACAGGGTTCAATTCCCAGGCGGGGCACCTGCCCGGGTGGCGGGCTCGATCACCAATGTGGGGAGTGCAGGAGGCAGCCGGTCCATGATTCTCTCTCATCACTGATGTTTCTCTCTCTCTTCCTTCCTCTCTGAAATCAATTAAAAAAAAAAAAAAGTGCCGTAACCGGTGTGGCTCAGTGGATAGAGCGCCGGCCTGCGGACTGAAAGGTCCCAGGTTCAAATCTGAGCAAGGGCATGTACCTTGGTGGCGGGCACAACCCCGGTGGTGGGCGTGTAGGAGGCAGCTGATCGATGTCTCTCTCTCATCGATGTTTCTAACTCTCTATCCTTCTCCCTTCCTCTCTGTAAAAAAAAATCAATAAAATAGATAAAAAATATGTGTGTGTGTACAGATATATATGATAAGAAACAAACATAAATAGATAGATAGATCAATGAAAGAAAGCAGGGTATGGGGAGGGCCCACACCGTGAGAGGAGCCGGCCGGGGTGACAGTCAGTCCCCAGGGATGAGCCGTTGGAGATGGCCAGGAAGGAGGTGGACGCAGGGGGTGGGGGTGGGGGCCCACAGACGGCGAATGGCGGCCTGTAAAATCGGGGCCGCTGGGCCCGGGGCGTGGGGAGGGCCAGGCCTCGACGCTCTGCAGGGCTCTACGAAGGGGGGTGCCTTGCATTGACGTCCCCCCACACCCCCGTCCTCAGGAGCTGTCTTTGGAAATGGGGTCTCTCCAGACGCAGTCAGGTGGAGGTCTGAGACCCGGCACCATGTCCCGCTCCGTGGCTCTAAGCCCCGTGCCCGGCCCGGTCCGGGTGAGAGAGACAGAGGCGACGAGGCCATGGGAAGACGAGGAGACTGGGGTGACGGGCCCCAGGGAACCCTGGAGCCTGGGGAAGCGGAGGAGGCCGGCAGGATGCTCCCCGCAGCCCACGGAGGGAGCAACCTGGGGCGCTGGCTGGGGTCTGGGCTCAGGACCAGAGAAGCAGCGACATTGGTGGCCGAAGCCTCAGCAGGAGGCGCTGTGTCGCCACAGGGACGGGCACGCAGACAAAGCTGCGTCCCAGAGAAAGACCTGGCAGTGCCCAGAGCGAGGACTCGGGCCTGGAAGGGAGGGGAACTGGCCCTGGGGACGGGGCGGCAGCCTGGATTTGCTCCAGCCTGGGATGTGCCAGGAGCCGGCGGGGGAGCCCTGGTCCAGGCAGAGCCTGTGGTCCCCTGTGAGCAGGCAGTCAGGGCGCCCAGGACGAGGGGGGCCGTGGGGGGCCCTGGGTTCGGGGGGCGGGGCTCAGCCACTCACTCAGACGCGCCGCCCTGCACACTGACGAGACTCGTCCGCACAAACCCGACCTGGCGCGAGGCCACGTGCCGGCCCAGGAACCAGGGCAGGCCGGGCACCTGGGCGCCCAGGATCTCCACGATGTCGCCGCGGCGGAAGGCCAGCTCCTCGGGGCCCGCGGCCCGGCAGTCCGCCACGGCCTCGGCCAGGCCCACGGCTGCGGAGGGAGGCACCCGTCAGGGCTGGGTGGGGGTCGGCGGGCAGCCGCTCCCAGTCCTGCCGGGGGACCCGGTGGCACCTGCCCAGCGCCGGTGAGGTGAGGCCTGCCTGGGTGCTGGCCCCAGGCCAGGGCTCCCCCCCCTCCGTTCCTCGCCAGCCAGGCCGGCTCAGGGCTGTGAGCTCGGTCCCTCTCATCCCCCCACGGTGCCTCACGCCCATGTCACCGGGACCCGGCCACCCTACACTCGGCAGAGCAGAGCGCCGGCCGGGGCCTGGGGTCCTAGCAGCGCCGGCCTCGCCGGCATTAACAGCGGCTCCAGCCCAGCCCCGCCCGCCGGCCCCAGGGCCCGGGTGTGGAACCCGGAGCAAGCAGCCTGGCCTGGCTGTGCTGGGGGTGGGGGTGTGGGTGTGGGTGTGGGTGTGGGTGTGGGTGGGGGATGTTGCAGCAGCCCACAGGCCTTGAGCCTCAGTTACCACCTTGTGAGCTGGAGAGAAGCCCAGGTCTTCTGGCTGGGGGTGTCTGCCCTACCCCCTCATCTGCTGCCCCAGGGGAGACACGTACCCATCAGCTGGGTGTCCGGCGTCACGGGTCCACCCATGGCGTCCTCGAAGGGGTCCCAGGCGACCCTGAGAGCCCACCTGGAGCGGGAGAGGGAGGCCTGCTGGGGGGTCAGGTGTGTGTGTGGGGGGTCAGCAGCCCCATGAGGCCTCCGGGTCCCACCGCCTGTCCCACCACATACACGCATGCACACACACACATGTACACACAACACTCACACTCACACACACATGCACATACGCACGCACAGACACACACACACAC
>JAAGEH010000138.1:66444-79069 GCA_011751065.1 Lasiurus cinereus
AGCAGCAGGCGGGGCGTGGGGTCTGCCGGGCTCACGCTGTCCCCCCCACCCCCCACCCCACAAACAGCCCAGGGCCGGGGCCTGGGCGGGGTCTGCCGGCGGCGGGAAGCAGAGGAGCGGAGCCGGTACCTACTGATGGAACGCCGTCAGAGGCTCCGCGGCGGGCCCGGCCGCCTCGCCCCCGGAGCACGCGCCAGGAGAGCCCGCAGCCAGGGCCGCCTCTCCCCGGGGGGCCCCCGACGCCGGCCGCAGGGGCGGGGGGCCCCGGTCTGCGCTCGGGGGACCGGTGGTCACTCTCACGTGGCCGTCAGGACACCGGACAAAGAAGGGCCCTTCAAAGTGACAGGGGGTGGTCACTCCGGGCGGCCGGACGTAGAGGGCCCACGCCCCCCGCAGGACACAGGTGCGGGCGGCTCCCCCTGCCCGGGTCTCACCCCCAGCTGCCAGACCCCGGACCCCGAGGGCCAGACTGGGAGGCCGGACCTGGGCTGGGGTCCCGGCTCCGCTGGCCTGATTCCCTCTCAGACTCTGGGGGCCTCCGTTACCCCTTTCTGTGCTGTGAGGGGCCAGACATGGATCCCACGGGCGAGTTGGCCCACCCACCACCCCACTTCCTCCCCACGGCCCGGTGGGCACAGCACCAGGAGCGTGGGCAGGGGTGACGCTTGCAAACCCCCTTCCTCTTATTTCTTGGGGAGCTGACTGGTGATACAGCCTGGGCAACCCCCTGCCTGCATCCCCCGCTCAAGCCCCTCGGTCCCCGCTGCACCAGCACCCCCCCCCCAGCTGTGGAGACCCCTCGACCCCAGCTCAGTGGGGGCCGGAGCCCCTGCCCGCAGCGGCTCACCTTCCTGCACCAGGAGGCTCTCGTGCGTCAGCCTCAGCGCCTCCTCGTCCACGTGGACCCGGATGGCCGCCTCCTCGTGCTCCTCCGGGGCGCGCAGCCAGAAGGCCTGGCCCACCAGCAGGTTCTCCAGGCAGTGGTGCGTGAAGCCTGCGCGGGCGGCCGGTCACAGAGTGCTCGGGGGTGGTGAGCCCGCACCCACCAGGCTCAGGGAGTCACTGGCCTGGCCGCCCCCGCCCTGGAGGCCCTGTCTCCCTGTCTGAGCTGCAGGGACCAGTCGTGACCCTGACCCCCTCTAGGACTCTCCGTCTCCTTGTCTGTGAGACTGGACAGAGCTTTCTCACGGGGGCGGGGGGGAGGTCAGAGGGAGGAGGGCAGCAGGAAATTGTCCCTGATTCTCATTCTCAAGCCTCCTGGCCCTCAGGCTGGGGGGAGGAGGGAGGAGCGTGCTCCCCGGGGGACCAGCCAATGCCTCCCCGTACGTAGGACGAGGAACGTTCTGGAAAGCAAGCACCGAGGCTGAGGCTGAAAGGACAGCTTCCTGGACTGAGGCTGAAAGGACAGCTTCCTGGACTGTGCTCAGCCGGTCGGGTCGGCCGGAGAGCTGGGAGGTCCCACACTGGGAGGAGGCAGGGACTCGGCCCAGCCCTGAGGCCACACAGCCCTGAGCATCTGGAGCGCCCCCCCTCCCCTGAGCACAGGCGAGCCCCTCCTCCCCAGCTGCCCCAGAGGCACTAACCCACTCTAGAGCAATAGTTCTCAACTTCCCTAAGGCCTCGACCCTTTAAGACAGCTCCACATGGGGTGGTGACCCCCAACCATAAAATGATTTCCGTGGCTACTTCATCGCTGTCATCTTGCTGCTGTTATGAACTGTCATGTAAATATCTGATAGGCAGGATGTATTTTCGTTGTTACAAATGGAACATCATTAAAGCATAGGGATTACTCACAAAAAACAATATGTAATTATATACTGTGAAATATTTATTTCTAATGACAAATAAATGTTGTCTTGAATCGTGGTGTAGCCTGGGCAACAGTCTTCCTAGGACAACAGTAAACGACATGGCTACACTTTGCGACACCGAGGAGCGGTGTGCTGGTTCCTAAGAACATGGGAAATAGGTGTTTTCCGCTGGTCTTAGGCGACCCCTGTGAAAGGGTCGTTCGACCCCCAAAGAGGTCTCGACCCACAGGTTGAGAACCACTGTTCTAGAGCCTGAGTGTGCCCCAGGCTGGGTGTAGGCCAGGGACCTGGGCAGGGGGCGGGAGTGGGGGGCAGGGGGGCGCTGTCCCGGCTGGCCTCACCGAGGGCGTGGTACGTGGAGAACTTCCAGATCTCCTCGAAGGTCTTGAAGGTCACCACCAGCCGGTCCTGGTCGCTGTGGACGGACAGCAGCCTGGCCGACAGCTCCTGCCAGGGGAGCGGGAGTGAGACCCGTCCCCGGGCACCGAGGCGCCCCTGCCCGGGCCGCCACCTAGCGGCCTCCTCCTCAGCCCTGCCGCGGCTCCCAGCGCCCGGGCACATCTGCTCCTTCCACTCCTGGGCCCTCCACGCTGGGCTCCCTCCCCGACTCCCGGTTGCCGGGGCAGGCCCAGCGCACGCCCGTCCCTCCCGGCCGCGGTGAAGGGGCGTGGGCACAGCGCAGAGGACACCGGACCCTCACCGCCCAGGCACGGGTGTCGTTGTTTGGGGGAAAGGGGGAGAGGGCGCCATCACCCTGTTGGTCTGGCCCCCGGCGCGGGACACGGCAGGGGCTCAGCCCAGAGTCGCAGGGACGGCCCCGCTGCTGAGTGCAGACAGGGCGCCCCTGCAGCTGTGGAAACCGCACACCCGCTCCCTGGGGCCGGGCTGGCGGCCTGGACAGAGAGAGGCCACCTGCCCCTAACCGGCCCCTCCTCCTCCTCCAGCCTCCTGTCCGACGGTCCGCCCGCAGCTCAGGGAGGACGGTCAGCTTCCAGGTCCCTGAATCCCCACGAAGGGACCCGCACAGCCTGGTGGGGGGCGGCGCTGGAGGGAGGCAGGGGGGACATGGGGAGCTCGGTGGCCCCTGCGTGGCCGTGCCTGCAGGAGGGTCCGCTGGTCCCTGGGGACACGCGTCCAGGACAGCGGCTGGGGCGCCACAGGCCATCGTGCAGGAGGTGGGGGACGGCCTCCTGCCGTGGCATGGGCTCCTGGGAGGTCGGACTCAGAGACCTGGTCCTGCTGGCCGTCCCCGTGTCAGGCTGGGGCCCCCCCCTGCGCCCCCCACCCCGGGTCCCAGGCCCGGGGGCCACTCACCCCCAGCGTGCGGGCCACCTCCCGGCTGTCGCTCTCCAGCAGGCGGAGCCGGGCGCGCAGGGTCTGCTGCAGCGCGGGGTCCGGCCGCCCGCTCAGCCGCCGCACGGCCTGCAGCTGCAGCGTCAGGTCTGCAGGGACGGGTCAGCGTCAGGAGCCCAGCCACGCGCGAGGCCCACGTCCCATGCCCACCTCAGGCGTCGCCTGTGGGCTGATGCCCTGCACTGATACTGTCCCCCAAGCCCCAACTTCTCTCCTGGAGCGATGGGCGGGCTCGCTCAGCCCCAGCACAGGCCTGCGAGCCTGGGGCAGGTGCTCCTGAGTCACCGCACCTTCCAGCCTGACCTCCCCCCGCCAGCCCCAGCCAGGACCTCCGACCCCCAGCAGACACCCCCACCCAGCTCCTGCCCCTTCTCCCACCCCAGCCCTGCCCAGGCCACACCCACTGCCTTCCACCCACGACTGGGGGGCCACGGGAGCCCCTGACCCCCCTGCAGTGCCAGCCTGGCTCCCTCAGATGCAGATCTCAGCTCAGATGCCCCCCCCCCGACCCCTCAAGGAGGCCTCTAGAACCCAGGTGTTCCCAGAGCCCCAGGGGCTGCTGGAGAGGGAGGAGAGAGAGGAGGGCAGGGAGAGAGAGTACCACGCCCTTTGACAGCCTAGCACCTGCCTTAGAACTTTCCAGCAAAGGGCCCTGGAGCACACCCTCCCTGGCATGGGTGGGGCCGGGGCAAAGACTGAGCAGCTCTGGGGTCTGACCAGCCCCGAGCGGGCAGCGGGCAGCACCTCACAGCTGCCCCTCCTGCCCCGTCAGAGGGCGGCTGCCTTCTCAAACCCCAAGTCCCCTACCCCGCTGCCCAGCTGGCCCTGACCCCCGGGACCCCAGGGTGCTCTGGTGCCTGAGAGGAAGGGGGACGCGCGAGGTGAGGTGCCAGCAGCACTGGGGTCTCCATCCCGCACAGCTGGGGGCCAGGGTGGGGTCTCTGGGGCCAGGGGCAGATTCTTACCACACCCCCATCCGGTGTGACCCCCAACCCAGGGCTCCCCACCTCCACGCCCCCATTCTCAGAGCCCCCTCCCCGGAAACCAGCGCTGGGACCTCGCCGAGGCCCTCCCTCCCCCCTCTCTCCCTCCCTCCCTCCCCCCACCTCCACAGCACAGCGGCCTCTCCTGTCTGGTGCTGACCAGGCCCCGCCCGTCACCCTCCCGTGTCCCATCCCTGCAGGCACCTTAGGGACACGTCCCCTCTGAGCAGAAGCAGAGCGAGGGGAGCCCTTTGCAAATGCAGTGAACCCCGACCCCGGCCTCTGTAGGATTCGGGGTCCTGGGCCCCAACCCAGACGGACGGATTCAGGACCCGGGGGCGGGACCTGGGCGTCTGCATTTAGCAAGCTCCACCCCACCCCCCGAGGGAGGGGCGGGAGTCCCACGTCCCCACCCGCATCGGGACGAACCCGCCCGCCGTGCGTGCAGCACCCGGATGCCTACCTGTGGGGTACGCTCCCCGCTGGCCGGGCGGGGTCCCAGCCTCCCGCTGAGAGATGCACGGGGCTGGAGCGGCACCTGTAACACAGCGGGCCTGTGACTCGGGAGAAAGCCGCCAGGCACCTGCACGGGCCCCGCCCCCAGATGCTTCTGGAACAAAAAGAGGACTATCCACACCCCACCACCCGCAGTGTCACACGCCGGGCCCGGAAGCGCAGTGTCCCATCGCAGCGTGGCCGGAGGCCGTGGGACGACCTGGCTCCGTACGGGACAGCCGTTTTGCTGCCTTGGTTCAGGGTGTGGCACAGACTTCACGGCCCAGGCATCGCCCTTCCTCTGCCGTCTGGCCTGCGTCACCGGGAAGATGCTTGTGGCGAAGTCAATGCTCGGTCCTGCGGACACTCGGGCCGCGGCATTTCACCCCGGCCTGGTTTTCGCGGCAATGAGATGACCGTGGCGGCTCCTCTGTGGTGACGCTCTCACGCGTATTTCCTCCGCGTTGCCCACTGGCTTTCTGGGCGAAGACGCCGGTCCCCTCTGCCCACGGTTCATCCTTCATCTTCCCGAGGGCTCCTCGGTCTGCACGGTGCTCTCCCGCCTGGGTCAGCGGCCGCCGTGTGTTTCTCATTCCAATCGCCAGCTTCGCTCTTGTCATGCTTCACCATCCTCTGAGCATGGGGTCTCTCATCCTGTGAGCACAGGGTCTCACGCTCCATCATCCTGTGAGCTTGGGGTCTCTCATCCTGTGAGCACGGGGTCTGTCATGTCTCCACCATCCTGTGAGCACGGGGTCTGTTCATGTCTCCACCATCCTGTGAGCACAGGATCTCACGTCTCCACCATCCTGTGAGCTTGGGGTCTCTCACGCTCCACCATCCTGTGAGCACAGGATCTCACGTTCCACCATCCTGTGAGCGTGTCTTGCAGGGGGGACCACAGAGGGACACTTCCTGCCCCGCCCCTGGAGCTGGCCGTGTCTCGAGGGCCTAGGCTTCCGAATTGGTGATGGTGCTTCGCCAGGGCCTGGACGCCGTGTGCTCTTCTGGATCGGACAGTTTTCTGAGTCTGTGCTGCCTGCAACCGGCGAATTTTTAGAACATCGACCGGCGATGCAGCTCAGGCATGGCACGGCCAGGCTCTGCCGGCTGCCAGGACGCAGCTGGGCGGGTCGGCAGGGTCTGGGCGAGGCCTGAGGCTCATCACACAGACCCCGCTGCCCGGGGCTCTGTAGGGTACGTCCGGGTTTAGGCAATACACACGCCAAAGGGATTGGGGCTCAAAGGAGTCCCTACAGACAGAGAGGGGCCACAGGTCCCTTCCTCTCTGGCCTCCTCTTGTCCCTGGGGACCAGGGCGGCCCGGCCTGAGCGCTCCTGGGTTCGTGCCCTGCGGACAAAGCAGGCTGAGGGCGCACGGGTTGGTGAACAGTCGTTAGCAAGCGCAGGGCAGCTGCCCCAGAATCCCCCAGCCCTCCCCCTTTCCTCTCCCCGTCAGAGTGGGTGTCACTGATGTGCCCTGAACAGCACACTGGCCTGCACGCCACTCATCGGGCGCCCAGAGCCGGCTGGCGGGCTCAGCGGTGAGCATCGACCTGCCAGGAGGTCACCTTGATTGGGGTCAGGGCACCTGCCAGCGTTACCGGCTGGATCCCCAGTGTGGGGCGTGCAGGAGGCCGCCGGCCCAGCGTGATTCTGTCTCATCACCGATGTTTCTCTCTCCCCCTCGCACACGGCACTCACCGTCTCTGCCCGCGGCCTGGGCCTCCGCGGGTCCTGGTCCCGCCCAGCTGACCGCCGAGCTCCCAGCCTTTCTCTGGACCTTGTCCCCGCGGCTGCTGCCGCCCGAGGGCCCGGCCACTGTCTCCGCCGCCGCCGGGCCAGGCTCCTCCGCCGCCGCGGCCTCCGCTGGGTCCTTCATGCCGGACGGGGCCTCAGCGCCCAGGGCTGGGCAGGCCGGGCTGGCCGCTGCAGGAGAGAGGAGGGCGCTGGTCAGCGATGACCTCTCCAGGGAGGCGGGCCGCAGGCCCAGCACAGATGCTGCCACCGGAGTTGGGGTTCGGAGGAGAGAGCCCCCCTCCAGGCCCGGGGGCCCTGCTCAGCCCTTGCAGGTCGGCTGGTGGTCACTGTCTCTCCGGCCAGCACAAGCCCCGTGAGCTGAGCTGTGGGAGCCCCCTGAGCCGAGCTGTGGGAACCCAGCCCAGAACTGTGGGCGCCCAGGGCCAGACTGTGGGTGCCCAGGGCCGAGTTGTGGGCGCTCAGGGCTGGGCTGTGCGTGGTGCCCATGCCCCCCTGGCCGTGGGTGGACGTCCTGCAGGCAGGGGTCTCCGAGGCCCCGAGGACATGGCTCAGGGCGGCCGTCACCCGTTCAGGGCGGGGCTTCGAACGCCTGGAGGTGTGTGGGCTCCCATGGTCCTTATCGGGGGGAGCCCCCCACACCTCTGGCTGCGGGGCTGAAGTGGGGACCCCCTGTCACCCGGGGCTCGGAGCTGGGGCTCCCACGAGGCCCTGGCGCTGCTGTCATACCCCGAGGAGGCTCTGCGGGCTGGTCTCTTCCAAGGGCAGAGGCCCGGACACCAGGGTCCCCGGCGAGTCCTGTTTGTGGGAGACGGGCTGAGGCTACGTCTCCCCACCGGCGTGCCGGGAGCCCCCGAGCCAGTCACCCTGTCCCGCCCTCCCAGTCGCTGACGAGAGCCCTCACACAGGACACCACACCCTGGGCTTGGGCTCGGCCACCCCCCGAGGGCACAGGAGGCCGTGTCCTCTCAGGCGGGCAGGGAGGCCAGGCGACAGGGACAGCACGGTGGGCGGCTGAGGGATGCAGCCTGGGCCTCAGACCCTGGATCAGCCCACACCTTGGTCCATGCCACTGGGACGGGGAGCTGGGGCTTCCAGCCGGGGTCCGTCTGCTCCTGGGGCGTCTCACAGAGCGGGGCCCTGTGTGTGGGCGGGGGCCTAGTCCTGCCACCTCCCCACCAGGCCTCTGTCCTCCCCTCTGCCACCTCCTTCAGGAGCTACGTCCGATGCCCCTAAGATGGAGCCTGCAGCCAGGCACCCGGCAAATGGGCCAGATCTGGGGCCTGTGCCTGTCACCCTGCTGGCCTTCCCGGGCCCGTCTCGTGCCCACATAGGCCTGCCCTGCGCTCGGGGATGGGGCTGGGGACAGGGACAGGGGCTGGGGACAGAGACGGGGGGACAGGGGGCTGAGGACAGGGATGGGGGGTGGGAACAGGGATGGGGCTGGAGACAGGGATGGGCCTGGGGACAGGGATGGGCCTGGGGACAGGGATGGGGCTGGGGACAGGGCTGGAGGATGGGGACAGGGATGGGGGATGGGGACAGGGACAGGGACCTGAGGACAGGGCTAGGGGCTGGGGACAGGGATGGGGCTGGGGCCAGGCTGGGGCCAGGGCTGGGGACGGGGAAGGCTCTGCACAGGGACCCTCCCACCTGCTGGGCGAGGGGCTGGCCTGCGGGCGGGGCCTCGGGGGGCGCTGAGAGCATTTTTCCCAGGGACGGTCTGTGGAGGAAGTGGGCGCCATCTCCACGGAAGCGCTTCCCCCGCCCCCTCCTTCCCGAAATGGCCTCGCTCGGCCTGGGCGCCAGTTGGGCTGCAGAAGCGGCTGCCGGCCTCCTGGGCCCCCGGCGGCCCCCCGGGCTGTGCCGGGGAGGGTCTCCCTCCTCCAGCCCCGATCCTCTGCGCCCAGCTACGGTGGGGACAGCCCGGTGGGTGTGGCACCTGATGGAGCCTGGGCTGGCGGCCTCCGTTCACTCCCCGGGAATGAGCGTGAAAACACGGCCTCGCAGGAGCGGGCGGGTCAGAGGAAGGGGCTCCGGGTACAGGTGGCGGGTGGTAAATGGGGTGCAGGGGGAGGAGCCGGCACAGCCCAGCCCTCGAAGGGTTGTGTGTGTTTGGAGGGATCTGCCTGGAGCTTATGCCGAGCTCATGCTGGACAAACACTCGGGGGCCCTGCAACCTGGCCCCTCCATCAGGAGCACCTCTCCAGGGCTGTACTGGGGGGTGAACAGTGTCCCCCAAATGGGGGGTGGACAGTGTCCCCAAATCTGGGTCCCCCAGGACCTCAGCAGATGACCTTGTCTGCAAACAGGCTCTGGGAAGCGAAGGCTCCGCCACCCTGGGGTGGGCTGGGCCTGGACGCAGGGGCTGATGTCCCAGGACAGGAGGGACCCACAGGCACTGAGAGAGGCTGCAGGGGGCGCCCGCCCAGGCCCTCGGGAACCCCACGGCTGGCGCAGGCAGGAAGGCGCCTCCCGGAGCGGCTGACACTGATTCAGGCCCCCCCCCCCCCCCCCCCGTGACCGCGAGTCTCCATGGTGCGGGCACGTGTGGGGCCGGGTCATGGCTGCCCCGCAATTCCCGCCCTGCCCCCCACACTGGGGACTCTGGGCCTCACCTCGTCCGTGGGGGAGCGGGGTCACCCCCACCTGGCGAGCAGGGTCGAAGGACTTGCCACCTCTGACCGGGGCCTGACCCCGCCACACAGACGCGTCACCCCCTCGCCCCCAACAGCCCCCCATATCTAACCCTCCGGCCCATGGCGGGGGGCTGTCCTGGCCCGTTTCACAGAGGCTCCGCCTGAGGCTGGAAAGGTGAGATCTGAAGGCAGGTGGGTCTGAGCCCAGACCTCCAGCTCCCGGCCGAACGTGAACGCACCCACCTCGCCCGACCTGCCGAGCTGAACTCGGGGTCCAGCTCAGCTCCTCGGACAGGGCGCTCAGAGGCACCCCATTCACAGCCGGCCTCCATGCGGGTACCCCGGGCCCAGCCCCAGCCGCACCACTAACTCCCGACCTCGCTCTACCAGCCCTCACTTCTACGAGCCTCGCCCAGGGGGTGAGGGGGTCCCTGGAGGCGGGCGCAGGTCTCAGAGGCGTCGGAGGACAGTGCCCCGGACAGGACTGGGCGCCAGAGGCCTGGCCGCTGCCCTTGCCTCCAGCTCTCTGGGTGGTGCCCCTGGTGAAGGAACGCGTCCTATTTGGATGCCGGGAAGGAGGCCCAGGGTGGTGACCTCAGAGTGGCCGGTCACGGGACAGCGCCACCCTGGGCCGGGCATGCTGTGGCCACCCTGGCGGGAGGGCCCCCTGGAGACCCACAGCCCTGCCCCACCCCCCGTACCACCGGCCCGGACGCACCAGCTGAGCCCTCGAGGGGGCGAGGTCAGCAGAGGCCACGAAACCCCCGTGCTTTACCCAACTGGCCCCGTCACGCCGCCATCTCGGCTGGTCACCCCTGACCGCCCCCTCCTGGGGACCCCCAGACTCCCGCCAGCTCCTCCGCACCCCCGCGTCTCAGCCAGGTCTTCCCGAAAGCGAGGGCCAGGCTATTTTTAGACCCACCGGTGGCCGCCGCCTACCCGGCCAGTCCACGCCCGGCTCCTCTGCCAGCCGCCCGTCGCCCAGCACCCACTTACCTGCGCCCGCTCCTCCCGGCGGCCCCAGGACACAGACCCCGGCCGGCCGCTCCTCCCCGCTGGCCCGAGGCTGTCTCCCCGCCCTCGCGGCCGCCGCCCCCTGCTTCCTGCCCCACTTCCTCCCTGCGCCGGCCTGGCCAGGGGCCGCCCGCCCAGACAGCCGGTTGATCATTAGCTGCTTCCTGGGCCGGCTCCAGCCTCCCGCCCGCCGGCCGCCCGGCGCTGCCCAGCCCCCAGGTGCCAGGACGCCCGCTCCCGCCTGGCCCGGGATTGGGGAAGTCCGCCAGCTGCCGGGACGCCCTGCCAACCTCGGCCCGCTCGGTTCCTCTTCCACTTTCTGCACACACACCCACCCACATACATACACACGCACACACACACAAGACTCATGGGCACATGCACACGCAGGCCCCCCGCCGACACGTGCAAGGACCCAGGTCTCCACTGGGACCCAGGGGGGCAGCCGCCGATCTCCCCGCTCCTTGCTGGCCGGGTCTGTCCCCACCTGGCGGGAGAGCAGGGAACAGGGCCCTGACTGCTAGGGAGATGGGGCTGGGTCTCCCGCTGGCTCCAAGGGGAAGTGGGCACCCAGCTGGGGTGCCCCGCAGCCCCGCCCTCCTGTCCACCCTCCCAGCCTGGCCGAGGGGCGGGCCCTGGTCCCAGCCCAGCCCTGGGGATGGAGCAGGAGTGGGTGACCTTCACGCCTGGCCCGGCCACACCAGGAAGAATGGCTCAGTGAAGTGGTAATAACGCGCCTGTTTCACAGACGGGCAAACTGAGGCCCTGGCTCATGCCCACGACCAGAGACAGCTGGACGATGAGCTGGGGCGGTGTCTGGCGGACACGGAAGCCCGGAGCCGGGTTCCTGAGGGCGGCGGAGAGACGCTGGGGCACGGGCTCCTTGTCCCGGGAGGCGCTGCAGCCTGCCTCTGCCCGGGAGATGCCCCCCCAGCTGTGCTGCCAGCCAGGCATCTTGGAAGTTGGTCTCCAGGGGCCATGTCGCTCGGGCTGAGGACCGTGGCTATAGACCAGCAGTTCTCAACCTGTGGGTCCACGGCCCCTTTGGGGCGTCGAACGACCCTTTCGCAGGGGTC
This sequence comes from Lasiurus cinereus, assembly GCA_011751065.1. Classification (NCBI taxonomy): domain Eukaryota; kingdom Metazoa; phylum Chordata; class Mammalia; order Chiroptera; family Vespertilionidae; genus Lasiurus; species Lasiurus cinereus. The sequence continues at coordinate 77,576 of JAAGEH010000138.1, forward strand.
GCCTGAGACCATCGGAAAACACCTATTTCCCATGGTCTTAGGAACCAACACACCGCTCCTCGGTGTAGCAAAGTGTAGCAATGTCGTTTACTGTTGTCCTAGGAAGACGGTTACCCATGCTGCACCACGATTCAAGACAAAATTTCATTTATTTGTCATTAGAAATATTTCACAATATATAATTACATATTGTTTTTGTGATGAATCCCTATGCTTTAATGATGTTCAATTGGTAACAACGAAAATGCATCCTGCCTATCAGATATTGACATGACAGTTCATCACAGTAGCAAAATGACAGCTATGAAGTAGCAATGAAAATAATTTTATGGTTGGGGGTCACCACCCCTTGAGGAGCTGTCTTAAAGGGTCGCGGCCTGAGGAAGGTGGAGAACCACTGCTCTAGGCGCAGCTGTTTTGGGGTGAGGCTGAGCCCTCCGGCCCGAGCTCCCGTCCCCTCCCCCGCCCCCGTCCTTCCTTTGGTCGGATCCAGGCATCTCGCACAGCCACCCGCAGCCCTCCAGCCCGCCGGCCTCAGGGAGGCCTGAACAGATGCCGGTCCCACCCGGAGCCCCTCCAGGCCCCGGCCTGGCCATCCCCCCTTCACGGACACCCCAACTCCATGCTCAGCTCCCACAGCCCCTGCGAAGTCCCTGCACAGGCCCGCTGCCCGTCCACCGGACCTGCCTGTGCCTCTCTCGTACCAGGGGCTCCTCCAGCGTCATTCTAGGGGCGACGCTGCTGTCCCCACCGGAGGCAGGTGGCCACGCCCCTCGGCTGAGGCCCCAGGCCCTGTGGATGGAGGCCCACAGACGGGCCAGCGTCAGCCCCGGCCAGGTCCCTCCCTCCCCGCTGCACGGGCCTTGCAGCTCCCCTTCCTGCCTTGTCCGCGGGGTCAGCCCGGTGCCCTCCCCAGCAGCACTGACCGCCAGGACACCTGTCCGCTGTGGGCCGGGCGTTTGTTTGCTCGGAGGGCCCGGGGTGGGGCTGTCCAGCCTCCGCTCCCCTGTCAGGGGGTTCCCTTGCCGTGGGAATTACCCAGCAGGCCAAGCAGCACCACCGCAGTCTGTCCCTGTGAAATGCCAGTGTTCCCTCTGCCCCCCCACTGAGGCCTGCCCGTGGCCCGCCCCGCCCCCGTCTGTGAGGGGCGAGTTTGGCCCGGTGCTCAGACCCCACGCGTGCAGCCGGGGAGGCTGGCCTCTGCGCCCTTGTTTTGCTGGAAATGGGGGGGGAGAGGCCGCCGCTCCGCGTCCACAGGGGTCATGGGGTTTCCTCTCCGGGCCTTTGTCCCCGCAGCGCTGGCCGCCGGACCCGCATCCTGTTTGTCTCTGCAGCTGTGCCCTGTGCCCTGTGCCCTCGGCCCGTGGCCAGAGGGGTTTTCCCAGAGCCTCTCCAACATGCTCAGTGCCCCTCCACTCTGCAAGGTGCACCCCAACTCTGCACAGCACACCCAGACTCCACAGAAGGCACCCAACTCTGCACAGTGCATTTCTC
>JAAGEH010001761.1:0-13109 GCA_011751065.1 Lasiurus cinereus
GAGTTCATCAACTCCAAACCAGTATTATATGAAATGCTGAAAGGTACTCTTTTAGAAGAGGAAGAAGAAAAAGGTAAAAGACAAAAAATTATGAACAACAAATACACATCTATCAACAAGTGAATCTAAAAATTAAGTGAATTAAAAATCTGATCAACAGAATAAACTGGTGAATACAATAGAATCAGGAGCACAGAAAGGGAGTAGACTGATAATTCTCAGGAGGACAAAAATCATAAAGCATCAAACAGACTGTGAAATTATAGCAGAAAGATTAAAGTTAGGTGAGGTAAATAAGTGATCAATCAAAGGACTTGTATGCATGCTTATAAACATAACCAATGATCACAGACACTGGGGGGTCGGGGTACGCCTGGGAGGGAGGGGGGGCAATGGGGAGATATGTATAAAAAATTAATAAAAATTAATTTTAATAAAAAAACAGCTCCTAGATTTATTGAATTTCAAGTCCCACCTGCGGTTGCCACGGCAGGGCCAGACCAAATGATTTCAAGGGCCTTATATGGCCTGCTGGCTGGATATTCCCCACCCCTGCATATGGAACAGCAACTGCTTTTATTCCCCAATTCTTCATTTCACTCTTGCCCCAAATTTTCATTAGCCACATGCCATGTATAATAAAGACTAAATTTCCAGCCTCTCTCACACTAACTTATTGGCCAAGAGGATGTAGGTGAAAATTATGGGTGTTACAATTTCTAAAAAAGTGTCCTTTGACAGAAAAGGTGAGGCCTTAGGCTGATGTCTAGGGGTAGGGCTGAAGGGGAAGTGAGAATTCTGCTAGGAAAGAAATGGCTGCCTCTTCATCATCCTCCTCAGCCGGGTCAGTGGAAGTTCTGTCACTGGATCTGGTTTCAGTGTCTCAGACCGTGCCCCACCATGGAAGGCCCTTTTCAACTACCCCAAAGGCACTGGGGAGATGTTAGAAGATGGCTCTGAGAGATTTCTCTGTGAATCTGTTTTCAGCTCTCAGGTGGCACTGAAGCAGGTAAAATATGATCAGCAAGTTGCTCAGATGGAAAAACTAGCTGGTTTGGTAGAAGAGGTGGAGGCAGATGAGTGGTGGTTTAAACCCATGAGCAGCTGCTGGGGTTCACACCCTCTTCATGTTAACCTTACCTAAATGGTCACCCTTAGTTGTGCACAGCAGAGCCAGCGAGGGTCTTTTCCTATACCTGACATAGCCTCCCAGAGGTTCAGAGCTCCACTGCTGAATGTTCATTCTCATCAATACTTAGTTTCTCTGTATCTATCTATAAGCAACAGTATTTAAATGTGTGATTTTGCAGGGAAAATGTGTCCTTATTTGTTTTAAAAAGCACTGAGAATTAGGTTGACAGTCAGCATCAGAGAACCAGGAGGTTTGGGTTTAAGAGAGTTATAAAACTTTGCAAGTCAGGTAAGTCACATGCCAGAAATAGCCAATGCAATGGCTTCTCTCCTGACACTCGTGCAGTGGGTTCAATTCTCACCACTCAAGCGGAGATCAGGATCTGGAGCTGTAAAAGTCAACACATCTAATGTAAAACATTCTGTTTTGCTGATTAATGTGATTTCTACTCAGGATCTGCCTAAATGAGGCATATTTAAATGTTTAGGGTTTTTTCTATTTTAAGACATCTAATTCTATAGATTTAACTTTTTCTAACCTCCTTTAGACATGTCAAATACTGGCAAAAGAATTGTTTTTTTAATGTTGAAGCACTTGTAAGAATAAAGCAGTGAGCAAAATCCTTTAAACACAGAAATCCTGAGTTCCTCTTGTTGGTGGGCTCAAGCAGTTCTGTGGCAAATAAATCCTTTGAATGAGCTCCAAAAATAAAAAGGAAAGGTGAGGCCTTGTTTGTCAACCCCGCTTCCTGATGCCTCAAATGCTAAAGTGATTCATAACATGATTTGGAAGCCATGTGAGTGATGGCAGAGCTCAATGTTCATGCAGACCCTGAAAACTTTCCCTATATTTTGTTGAAGCAACAGAAGTAAATTCCTAGTACATGAAACCACCTTTTATTTTTAAGTTTTCTGTCAAGTGCAGCTCAACCAATTCTAATTAATTCAGTATGTGATCTTAGGCCATAATGAAATGGACACAAAGTTTACAGTCATGCTTCAGTGGCATGGGATTCAAATGTTAGCTTAAAATGCTGTAGACAGGTCCTAGCAGTTGTGGCTCAATTGGTTGAGCGTCTTCCCATGCACCAACAGTTTTCTAGTTCCATTCTCAATTAGGACACATGCTCGGAGTACAGCTGGATCCCCAGTAAGGGACATGCAAGAGTAGACGATCAATGTTCTGCTCTCACATCACTGTTTCACTTTCTCTCTCCCTCTTTCTAAAAATCAATAAAAAACGTATTTTTTAAATACACTGGACATGCCGAGACCGGTTTGGCTCAGTGGATAGAGCGTCGGCTTGCGGACTGAAAGGTCCCGGGTTCGATTCTGGTCAGGGGCATGTACCTTGCTTGCGGGCACATCTCCACTGTGGGGCATGCAGGAGGCAGCTGATCGATGTCTCTCTCTCATTGATGTTTCTGACTTTCTATCTCTCTCCCTTCCTCTCTGTAAAAAATCAATAAAAAAATATATTTAAATACATTGGACAGCCCTAACCGGTTTGGCTCAGTGGACAGAGCGTCAGCCTACGGACTAAAAGGTCCCATGCTCTATTCCAGTCAAGGGCATGTGCCTTGATTGCGGGGCACATCCCCAGTTGGGGGTGTGCAGGAGGGAGCAGATTGATGTTTCTCTCTCATCATGTTTCTAACTCTCTATTTATATTTTACAAAAAAATAATTTGGAATCGTGCAGCCACTCCCTAGTAGGAGGCTGGAAACATGGCCACTGAAGCCAGGAGAGCAGCACCTGTGTGGCAGGGTCCACATGGCTCTGGCCCTGTCTTTTTGTCTGTGCTCACAACAGCCACCCAGGATAGCAAACCAAACCACAGCAGGAGATGCAGAGCCCAAGGCCAGTTCATCCTGGGACTGCCTCTGTAAAATATGCAGTTTAAAAATCATCACCATCAAAAAAGCAGTCTCTTTGACCTTTCAGGCCATAGTCCTACTAATAAGCACACCAACCTTTGGGCACAACCTACCCTGGAATGTCAGCTACACTGAGCAGCTCGTTCACCTCAACTGCAGAGGACAGGCTCTTTCCAATTGGACTTGTGGACAAACCTCCCCAGGCAAACCTGATTTTGCTCATAGTCTAGTTTCTCCCCAGATAACCCACGGAATGACTATGGAAAAAGATGAACACCTATAGCAGAAAAAGGTTGTTGGAGCCCAGGTATACGAGGACACCCCTGAGCATGTTCGTGGGCAATGTACACAGACAGTGCCAGTGTTCTCAGACATGGATTTGGACCTCAAGCCTATGACTCCTCCACATGACATAGACTGTAGGCCTGGCCCCTTAATGGAGGCCAGGATGCAGGTGGGCACTGGTATATCACCACTGAGTTTAGGATTGCATTACCCACAAAGAAAGAAAATGCAGTTGTTCCTTTTGTAATGCAACCTTCTGCACTGGGACAACATCCACGAGTTCCTCAGCCACAGTAAGGAGAAGCCTGGGGTCCTGGCACAGACCTCCGTCCCAAACAAGACTAATCCATTTGGGTCCATGTTCTGTCTCAATTTTCAGCAGTGATCCTGCACAACAATATTATTTTGGTGACCTTACACGGATCCAAGGGCTGGTACCAACCTGGGAACAATATATCTCCCCTCTAGGGCCACTCATCACCTATGTCCCGATTGTGTCATATTCTGCTCAACTGACCTTGGCAATATCACACTGTGGATGTTCTTGATCACCATGGCAGCCTTGAGAGGGGGCACTCTGAAGTGAGAGCAAGCTGAAAACTCTGACATCAGACAAGGAGCCTGGAAATCCCTTAGCTTATGCTCACGCAGCATGCCTGGGGCAGTGGTGGCAGTTGAGACATGGATTACAAAGAGTTCTCAAGAAGCATCTCCTTCAGCCCAGATAATTGGACCCAGGCAATCTTGACTAGTTCCTAAGGAGACAGGGTCCTGATTACAGACATCTACCCCTGTCCCATATAAAAAGGGACAACTTGGGTCTGTTTTATGGCTGAGAACAAGGATGAAGAATCCTAACACATGGCTATAAATGCAAGTAAGCATCCTGCCCATAGGATGTAGGACCTGATGTAGACTAGTCTGTATTCACTTTGGTGATCTGATGTGCTGAAACCAAGGCAGCATTCCTGCCCTCCTTGCTCCCACTCTCTTATACATACTCTCTTGGTAGGCCCAGCTGGAAAGCCAACGGGATGAAAGAGCTTTCTGCTATCAAAGCTTGAACCCCATCCGTTAGTTCACAAAATTATGCCTGGATCCCACTCTCCTGAGAACCAGCCTTTGAAGGTGTCAGACAGAGCCTTATTCTTCCACTCCACCCTGGCCATGTGTTGCACATTCCATTCTCTCTGCTTCTTAATTTTATGTGAAAATCTTAGTCAAAAGTATCTTCCTCCTGTGCTGTGTCTCAGAAGTCCAGTAAAACTTGCTGGCATAACCATGAACTACCTTGGAGTCTAACCCTCCAGCCCAGAGCAGTGTTTGGATAGCTGTGGTCCCAGATGACCATAATTTCATGAGAAGCCCTAAGCAAGAACACCCAATTGAGTTGCCCCCAAATTCTTGACCCACAAAAAATGAGTGATATAATAAATGTGGGTTGTTGTTTTTTTTGCGTTAAGCCATTAAATTTTGGGGAAATTTGTTAAGCAGCAATAAATAAAAAAGCTTACACATGGCTGGCATATCAGTGAACTACTGGAAGCATCTCAGGACTGCTCCCAGTACTTCAGTGCTTGCACTGGAAGCCCAGGAGCATCTTGCAACCTGCCCTCCAATCAAGTATGTACTTATCCTTCAGCAACAACCCGCCCACAAGCAGTTGTTGGGGTACTGCTTTTATACTTTAAAATTTTTTGAAGCGGAGGAGGAGAAAATGGCGGCGGAGTAGACGGATGCGTCTGGAGCTTTGTCGCTGGGCAGAAGGAAGAGAGAGCAGCTGAGAGTCGCATTGGGAGTGTTTGTTGGCAAGCTCAAAGAGTCAGCTATCCTCCAGGAGAAGGCCGAGAACTGCTGGAAGGGGCTCTCCGGGCCAGGCAGCCCCAATGCCACGGGGCTTTTGTCAGCCGGAGCCACCAGCGCAAACGCGGAGCCCGAGCCATCTTGCACTGGGAGGTGGATGTCTGCGACAGACTGAAGCCTTCAGCTGGGCACCCATCGAGCAGCCAGGGACCGGGGACCCAGAACTCTGCTCTCCAATCGGCGCAGACACGCGGCAGAACCAGAGATCCACAGAGCACACGGACAGGTCAGATTGCGCCTGAGATAAGGGGGAGGTAGATGTCTGCCGAGGTCTGAAGGCTGCGGCTGACGGAGGCACCCACAGAGCAGCGGGGGACCCAGGGCGCGGCTTCCCAGGCAGCACGGACACGCAGGCGGCGGATTCGGAGATCCACGCAGCAGCGGAAGCGTCAGATTTCGCCTGGGTCAGGGTGAGGTCTCCTACCCCCGCACAACAAAGACGCGCACACTGTGGGAGCGGGCTGCGGGAAAGCTGCCTCTGGAGAGGTCCGCAGAGGTGGTCAGGGCGTGATCCCTGAGTGTGAAGGCAAACCCTCTGAGCTGTTGACAGAGGAGAGCTCTGGAAAACGACTCGTTTGTTTTTTTTCTGGGGCAGAGGGACAGCCTGAGAGTTACTACAGTGTCCGGCTGCAAAACCCCCACAAACGGGCTTTTTGAGAACCGCAGAGTAGCAGGATCTGAGCACAGCCTAGAGAGGTCCTGTGCTTTGTCTTGGAGATCAATTTCGAAACACTGCCACCCAGTGGATGACATACAAATTGACTTTCCCATAACCACAAAAGAATAAAGAGATGAAAACACCAAGAGGGGAACACAGGGAGCTGCAGTGCCTTCCCGGCTGGGAAACAGGAGTGCCAAGCAGAATAATAGTGGAAGTGAAGGACCATTCTATTTTTCTTCGTTTTTTTTATTTTTCCTTTTTTCTTTTTTTTTAATTTTTAATTTTTCATTTTCACATATTTTAATTAAAATAATATTTTTTTCTTTCCACCTCAATTGATTTTACCTTTATAATTATTACATTTTTGTTTTAAACTAGTATTATTAATTACTTAACCGTTTTTGGAAAAAAAACGGAAGTGTCATTTTGTTTTCTCTTTATTTTATTTTGGGATTAGAGTTCTACATTCTATTTTCATCTTTCCTTTAGCATAATTTTACTCCAACTCCACTCTACCTTTATGCCAACACTTTCTTCCTAATTTTCCCCATTTTGTTGTCTTGTTTCTCTTTCCCTTTTCCAACTTTAGATTCTCCCTATTTTTCTTTTTACCTGGTTAAAATTTCACCCCATTTATATATCTAATTTCAAATCCCCTACTACAAGTCCACACAAACCTCTCTCTTCTTGTCTTCACTAGCCAAAAAGTTGTTTTTTATCTATGTCCTTTTATTGCTATTTCCCTGAAAAGTGATTATATTGATTTTTTGAAATTTTTTTGTGAGATTGTTTTAGTTTATTCTACTTGTTTTATTTTGGGTTTTGCTTGCTTTGTCTTCTACCTCTCTTTTCCCTCACCTCCCCCGATACCAGTTGCTATTTGCAATTTGCCTTAATCTCTAGGTACTGGTTGCTGGCCTTTATTGGGATTAGTGACTGTTCTGTTGGAGTTGTCTCCTGACATCTATATTTTGTTCCACTTTTCTCTCTTATACACTTTGCTTTCTCTATGACTTTTTTCTCTTCCTCTTTCCTACTCCTTCTTATCATTTTTATTTTCCTATTTTATTTTACTTTATTTGTCATTTATTTATCTTTTTTTTTCTCACTCTCCCAATTTGATTTTGGCATTTCTTTCTTTTCTTTTTTCCTCATTTTCCTCTTCTTCTTTCTCTATTTACCCCTAATTTGTCCTTCATTGGTGGTCACCTTATTTGTGATTATTAACATCTTGAATACATTTCTACTCAGTGCCTTGTGTGCTGTACCTGGTCGTGTTCTAGTTTGTGCCTTTAACTCAACGTAGGAGAGAGAACAACATAACCAGACACCCAGAGCAGAAAGACCAGGGGCAGAAAAAGCAACAGCCCACATAAGACAGAAAGGCAGGTTTCACCAGAAAAGGAAGTAAACAAAATAGAACCACAAATAAGCCTACCAGAGAAAGAGTTCAGAGAAATTATCATAATGTGGTTGAAAAGAATGGAAGACAAATTGAACAATATGAGTAAGAGCCAAGAGAAAATGAAGAAGACGCAAGAGGAGATGAAGAAGCAGCAAGAAGAAATGCAGAAGAACCTAGAGGAGGTGCAGAATAAACAAGAAAAAACGAAAAATGACATCACTGCTATAAAGAACTCAATAGAAAGCATCAAAAGTAGACTAGAAGAAGCAGAGGACCGCATCAGTGAGCTAGAAGACACGGTAGGAAAAAATACCCAAGTACAGCAGCTTCTAGAAAAAAAAAGTTAAAAAGCAAGAGGAGACTCCAAGGGAAATTTGGGATAACATGACACAAGACAACATCCGCATAATTGGGGTTCCAGAAAGAGTGGAAACTGAACAACTATTAGAGAACGTGTTTGAAGAAATAATGACAGAAAATTTCCGCCTTATAGAAAAGAAAAAACCCACACAAATCCAAGAAGCTCACAGAGTCCCAAGCAAAATTAACCACAACAAACCGACACCGAGGCACATTATAATTAAATTGGCAAATACCAACGACAAAGTAAGAATCTTAAAAGCAGCCAGAGAGAAACAGAAAGTTACCTACAAAGGAACCCCCATAAGACTAGCTACTGACTTCTCAACAGAAACTCGTCAGGCCAGAAGAGAATGGAATGAAATATACAAAGTCATGCAAAGGAAGGGTCTGAATCCAAGAATACTATACCCTGCAAGACTCTCAATCAAAATTGAAGGTGAAATCAAAACCTTCAAAGACAAAAAAGGACTAAGGGAATATATTACCACCAAACCAGCAATGCAAGAAATGTTAAAAGGTCTGCTGTAATAAAAAGAAAGAGGAAGCGAAGAAGGAACTCGGGGGTAAGGACTAAAAATGGCAACAGATAAGTACTTATCAATAATAACTTTAAATGTAAACGGATTAAATGCTACAATGAAAAGACATAGGGTAACCGATTGGAAAAGAAAACATGATCCATATATCTGCTGTCTGCAAGAAACCCACCTTAGGAAAAGAGATGCATACAGATTGAGGGTGAAGGGATGGAACATGGTATTTCAGGCAAATGGAAATGAAAAAAAAGCTGGGGTTGCAATACTTATATCTGATAAATTAGATCTCAAAGTGAAGGACATAACAAGAGATAAAGAAGGACACTTCATAATATTAAAGGGAACAATCCAACAAGAAGAAATAACTCTGGTAAACATATATGCACCCAATATAGGAGCACCTAAATACATAAAAAAAACTCTTGGAGGATATTAAGGGAGAGATTGACAGCAATACAATCATAGTAGGAGGCTTTAATACCCCACTGTCACCACTGGACAAATCCTCTAAACAAAAAATCAGCAAAGAAACATCAATTCTAAATGACTCAGTAGAACAGATGGAATTAATTGACATCTTCAAAACATTTCACCCCAAAGCCACAGAATATACATTCTTCTCCAGTGCACATGGGTCATTTTCAAAGATAGATCATATGTTGGGTCATAAGAAAAGTCTCTTCAAATTCAAGAAGACAGAAATCATATCAAGCATTTTCTCAGACCACAGTGGTATAAAACTGGAAATCAACTTTAATAAAAACAATAGAAAGAAATCAAACACATGGAGACTAAACAGCATGCTATTAAACAACAACTGGGTAACCAGAGAGATCAAGGAAGAAATAAAAAACATCATGGCAACAAATGACAATGACAACACAACAATACAAAATTTATGGGACACAGTGAAAGCAGTCTTGAGAGGGAAGTTCATAGCCCTACAAGCCTACTGCAAAAAACAGGAAACAATGGTAATAAATTACCTAAACCTACAACTCAAAGAGCTAGAACGAGAGCAACAAGAAAAGCCCAGTGTACTCAGAAGGAAGGAAATAGTGAAGATCAGAGCGGAGATACACAACTTGGAGACCAGAGAAACAATTCAAAAGATCAACAAAACAAAGAGCTGGTTCTTTGAAAGGATAAACAAGATTAATAGACCCCTAGCCAGGCTCACCAAGAAGCAAAGAGTGAAGACCCAAATAAACAAAATCAGAAATGAAAGAGGAGAAATAACAACAGAACCTGTGGAAATACAAAGGATTGTTAAAAAATACTATGAACAACTCTATTCCAACAAATTGGACAACCTGCAAGAAATGGACATTTTCCTAGAAAAATATAACCTCTCAAAACTCAAGGAGGAGGAAACCAAACATCTCCATAGTCCAATAACTATGGAAGAAATTGAAGCAGTAATCAAAAAGCTTCCAGCAAATAAAAGCCCGGGTCCAGATGGCTACACAGGAGAGTTTTACCAAATATTCAAGGAAAAATTAAAACCTATCCTCCTCAGACTATTCAAAAACATTCAAGAAGAAGGAACACTTCCAAACACCTTCTATGAAGCCAGCATCACCCTAATACCAAAACCAGATAAAGACAACACAATGAAAGAGAATTATAGGCCAATATCTCTCATGAACATAGATGCCAAAATCCTCAACAAAATTCTAGCAAACCGGATCCAGCAGTACATCAGAAAGATCATACACCATGACCAAGCAGGATTCATCCCAGGAATGCAGGGATGGTTCAATATCCGCAAATCAATAAATGTGATACATCACATAAACAAATTGAGAGATAAAAATCACATAGTCATATCAATTGATGCAGAAAAAGCATTTGACAAAATCCAACACCCTTTCTTGATAAAAACTCTCAGCAAAGTGGGAATAGAAGGATCATACCTCAACATCATAAAAGCCATATATGATAAACCCACAGCTAACATCATACCCAATGGGCAAAAACTAAAACCATTTCCCCTAAGAACAGGAACAAGACAGGGATGCCCACTCTCACCTCTCCTGTTCGACATAGTACTGGAAGTATTAGCCATTGCAATTAGACAAGAAGAAATAAAAGGCATCCAAATTGGAAAAGAAGAAGTAAAGCTGTCCTTATTTGCAGATGACATGATACTGTACATAAAAAAACCCGAAGGACTCCATCCCAAAACTAATTGACTTAATAAATGAATTCGGCAATGTAGCAGGATACAAAATTAATGCTAGGAAGTCTGTGGCATTTCTATACACTAAGAGTGAAATTATAGAAAGAGAAACTAAAAAAGCAATCCCATTTACCATCGCACCAAAAAAATTAAGATTCCTAGGAATAAACCTAACTAAAGAGGTAAAAGACCTTTATGCAGAAAACTACAGGACACTGAAAAAAGAGATAGAGGAAGATGTTAACAGATGGAAGAGCATACCATGCTCATGGATTGGGAGAATCAACATCATTAAAATGTCCATACTACCCAAAGCAATCTACAGATTCAACGCACTTCCCATTAAAATACCAACGACATATTTCACAGACCTACAAAGAATTCTTCATAGATTCATCTGGAACAAAAAAAGACCACGGATAGCTACAGCAATTCTGAGAAAAAAGAATAAAGTAGGTGGGATCTCAATACCAGACTTCAAGCTATACTACAAATCAACTGTTCTCAAAACAGCCTGGTACTGGCACAAGAACAGACATATAGACCAATGGAGTAGAATAGAGAAACCAGATATCCACCCAAACCACTATGTTCAATTAATATTTGACAAAGGAGGCATGAACATTCAATGGAGCCAAGATAGCCTCTTCAATAAATGGTGTTGGGAAAATTGGACAGATACATGCAAAAAATTGAAACTGGACCACCAACTTACACCAAATACAAAAATAAACTCAAAATGGATACAGGACTTAAACATTAGAAGGGAAACCATAAAAATACTAGAGGAATCCACAGGCAGCACAATCTCAGATATATGCCAAAAGAACTTCTTCACTGATACTGCTCCAAAGGCAATGGAAGCTAAAGAAAAAATAAACAAATGGGACTACATCAAAATAAAAAGATTTTGCACGCAAAAGAAACCATCAACAAAACAACAAGAAAGATCACTCTATGGGAGAACATATTTGCAAATGTTATCACTGATAAAGGTTTAATCTCCAAAATCTACAGCCAACTTATACAACTTAATAAAAGGAAGATGAAGGATCCAATAAAAAAATGGGCAACGGACCTAAATAGAACCTTTTCAAAAGACGACAGAAGGAAGGCCAAGAGACACATGAAAACATGTTCAAAGTCATTAATCATCCGAGAGATGCAAATCAAAACGACAATTCGATACCATCTTACACCTGTCAGAATGGCAATCATCAACAAATCAACAGATTGAGAGGATGCAGCCAAGATGGCGGCATAGGTAAACACCTATACTGCTGCCTCGCACAACAATTTCAAAACTACAACTAAAAGACAGAACGGACATCATCCAGAACCACAGGAAAGCTGGCTGAGTGGAAGTTCTACAACTAGAAGAAAAGAGAGGGGCTCACGGAGACCCAGAGGAGCTGCAAAAAGCTGAGGTATGGAGACGCGCGCTGAGAGAGCGGGTGCCGGAGTACCTGGCTGGCTTTCTCTGGCGGGAGGGAAACGGAGACTCCCAACGGCATTGAACCCCTTCTCTTACGACACTAAACACCAGATCCAGCCGAAACTCATACGGGGGGAGTTTGGACTGTGAAAAGGGAGAAGTGCATGGAAATTTAGGGGAGTTGCAAAGGATCGGAGGTCTGGTCGCGCACGGCACCACGCGGAGGACGGATTGCTGATTGTGCCGCTGGCTTTCGCGAGTGGGCGGAGACAGACCCTCCGAACTGTGCCACTTCTGAGTCCACTGGGCCCCTGTTTTGGGCGAAACCCTGGGGACCTAGACTCGTGTGGTCCTGGTTCGCAGGGGAGCCGGAAAGGCAGCAGTTGGAGGCGCTGCGGGTGCGCGCGCACAAGGACCGCTCCAGCCATTACTCAGTCACGTGAGACTCAGGGGCCGTGGAGGGCGGGGCCGACTGGAAGGCAAGGCGGTCCCTTAAGCCCTGAGACTCCACCCCTCCCAAGCTCAGCAGAGGCTTCTGCGGCTGATTCCAGCACAGAAGTTTCCCCGGCATAGTGAAAATGCCGAGACAAGGGAAGGGATTACAAGCAAAAGAAATGGAGGAAAAAAAAACAACTGGATATAGAGTTCAAAACCACGCTTATAAGGTTTTGCAAGAATATGCTAGAAAAGATGGATAAATTTAGTGAGACCCAAGAGAAGATAATAAATACACTGACTGAAATGAATACTATTACGCAGAGTACTAACAGCAGACTAGAGAAAGGCAAGGATCAAGTCAAAAATTTGAAATATAAAGAAGCAGACAACATTCAACTGGAAAAGCAAGAAGAGAAAAGAATCCAAAAATGTGAAGATAATGTAAGGAGCCTCTGGGACAGCTTCAAGCGTACCAACATCAGAATTGTGGGGGTGCCAGAAGAAGAGAGAGAGCAAGATACTGAAAACCTGTTTAAAGAAATAATGACTGAAAACTTCCCACATCTGGTAAAAGAAATAGACTTACAAGTCCAGGAAGCACACAGAACCCCAAAGAAAAGGAATCCAAAGAGGACTACACCAAGACACATCATAATTAAAATGCCAAGAGCAAAAGAGAAAGAGAGAATATTAAAAGCAGCAAGAGAAAAACAGTTTATTACCTACAAGGGAGCACCCATACGACTGTCAGCTGATTTCTCAACAGAAACGATGCAGGCCAGACGGGAGTGGCAAGAAATATTCAACGTGATGAACAACAAGAACCTACAACCAAGAATAATCTATCCAGCAAAGCTATCATTCAGAATTGAAGGGCAGATAAAGACCTTCACAGAGAAGAAAAAGCTAAAGGAGTTCATCAACTCCAAACCA
>JAAGEH010001762.1:0-54822 GCA_011751065.1 Lasiurus cinereus
TTTTTTTTTAAATTAAATCTTTATTATTCAGATTATTACATTTGTTTCTCTTTTTTCTCCTCCATAGCTGCCCGCCACCCAACTCCCACCCTTCCCTCTGCCCTTACCTCCCTCCTGTTGACCTCATCCATAGGTATATGATTTTTGTCCAGTCTCTCCCTGTACACCCCTCACCCCTTTCCCCTGAGAATTATCAGTTCACTCCCTTTCTGTGCTCCTGATTCTATTATATTCACCAGTTTATTCTGTTGATCAAATTTTTAATTCACTTAATTTTTAGATTCCCTTGTTGATAGATATGTATTTGTTGTTCATAATTTTTTGTCTTTTACCTTTTTCTTCTTCCTCTTCTAAAAGAATATCTTTCAGGATTTCATACAATACTAATTTGGAGTTGAACTCCTTTAGCTTTTTCTTCTCTGTGAAGCTCTTTATCTGCCCTTCAATTCTGAATGATAGCTTTGCTGGGTAGAGCACTCTTGGTTGTAGGTTCTTGCTATTCATCACATTGAATATTTCTTGCCACTCCTGTCTATCCTGCATCATTTCTGTTGAGAAATCAGCTGACAGTCGTATGGATGCTCCCTTGTAGTTAATGAACTATTATTCTCTTGCTGCTTTTAATATTCTCTCTTTGTCTTTTGCTCTTGGTATTTTAATTATGATGTGTCTTGGTGTAGTCTTCTTTGGATTCCTTTTATATGGGGTTCTGTGTGCTTCCTGGACTTGTAAGTCTGTTTCTTTTACCAGATGTGGGAAGTTTTCAGTCATTATTTCTTTAAATAGGTTTTCAGTATCTTGCTCTCTCTCTTCTTCTGGCACCCCCACAATTCTGATGTTGGTACGCTTAAAGCTGTCCCAGAGTCTACTTACATTATCTTCACATTTTTGGATTATTTTTTCTTTTTGCTTTTCCAGTTGAGTGTTTTCTGATTCTTTATATTTCAAATTTTTGAGTTGATTCTTGCCTTTCTCTAGTCTGCTGTTAGGACTCTGTATAATATTTTTTATTTCAGTCAGTGTATGTTTAATTTCTAGTTGGTCCCTTTTCATCTTTAGTTGGATCTTTTCCATCTCTAGTTGGTTCTTTTTCATCTCCTCTTGGGTCTCGCTAACTTTATCCAACTTTTCTAGGATAGTCTTGAAAAATCTTATAAGCGTGGTTTTGAACTCTATATCCAGTCGTTTGTTTTCCTCCATTTCTTTTGTTTGTGATACCTTCCCTTGTCTCAGCATTTTCACTATGCCAGGAGAACTTCTCTGTTGGATTCAGCCTTATGATATCAAACTTGCAAAACTGCAAAAGCCTCTCTGTTGAGTTTGGGATGGGTGGAGTCTCAGGGCTTAAGGGACTGCCTTGCCTTTCAGTTGGCCCTGCCCTCCACAGCCCCTGAGTCTCACGTGACTGGGTAATCGCTGGAGCGGTCCTTGTGTGCGCATGCGCAGTGCCTGTAGACGGCTGCCTTTCCGGCTCCCCTGATCTCTGGGACCACAGGAGTCTGGGTCCCCAGGCTTTCACCTGAAACTGGGGCTTAGTGGAGTCAGAAGTGGTGCAGTTGGGAGGGTCCGTCTCCCGCCCACTTGCGAAAGCCAGCGGCACAATCAGCAGGATGTCCTCTGCGTGCAGTGCTGTGTGCACCACCAGACCTCTGATCTTTTGCGACTCCCCTAAATTTCCGTGTACCTCTCCCTTTTCACAGTCCAAACTCTCCCTGTATGAGTTTCGGCTGCATCTGGGGTTTAGTGTCATAGGACAAGGGGTTCAATGCCTTTGAGAGTCTCTGGAGAGTCTCCATTTCCCTCCTTCCAGAGAAAGCCAGCCAGCTACTCCCGCACCCGCTCTCTCCACAAGCACGTCCCCGTACCTCAGCTTTTTGCAGCTCCTATGGGTCTCTGCGAGCCCCTCTCTTCCCCTCTAGTTGCAGAATTTCCACTCAGCCAGCTTTCATGTGGCTCTGGATGATGTCCTTTCTGTCTTTTAGTTGTAATTTTGAAATTGTTGTGCGAGGCAACAGTGTAGGTGTTTACCTATGCCGCCATCTTGGATTCTCTTCTCTTCTGAGTTTTGTGAGCCCTTTTCTTTCCTTCTAGTTATAGAATTTCCACTCAGCCAGATTTTCTGTGGTTCTGGATGATGTATGTTTTGTCTTTCAGCTGTAGTTTTGAAATTGTTGTGCAAGGCAGCAGTTTAGGTGGTCACCTATGCCACCATTTTGGTTTCTCCCATACAGGCAGAGATTTTGATAAATTCTCTGAATGATGACAGTTGGAAGCCTTTCAGACTATAACTTCAGCCATCGAACATCAAACTATACATCCCAAATGCCTATTCTTGGATGGTCCAGGTCTAGTGGAAAAACATATCTTAATAAAGTTTTAATTCGTTATATTAGAGGTCATGGTGATACTATTTTACCCCTGGTATCTACAGGAATTGCTGCAAATTTACTTCTCGGTGGAAGAACCTTTCATTCCCCATATAAACTGCCAATTCCATTAAAAGAAACTTCAATTTTTAGACTCAATATAAGGAAGTTGCTAAAACCATTAAAAAGGCCCAAATTCTCATTATTGATGAATGCACCATGACATCCAGTCATGCTGTAAATGCCATAGACAGATTATTAAAAGAAATTATGAATTTAAATGTTGCATTTGGTGGGAAAGTTCTTCTCAGAGGGGATTTTCTACAATGTTTCAGTATTGTGCCGCATGCTATGTGATCAGTCATAGTACAATCGAGTTTAAAGTACTGTAATGTTTGGGGGTGCTTCAGAAAATTGTTTCTTAAAACAAATCTGAGATGGGAGGATTCTGCTCGTAGTGAAAGGTTAATAAAACTTAGAGATGGCAAACTGGATAGCAGTTTTCATTTAGTAATGGATATTATTGAACTCCCCTGTGAAATGATTTGTAACGAATCTATTATTGAAGCTACCTTTGGAAATACTGTATCTATTGATAATATTAAAAATATATCTAAACATGCAATTCTTTGTCCTAAAAATGAGCATGTTCATAAATTAAATGAAGAAATTTTGGATATACTCAATGGAGATTTTCACACATATTTGAGTGATGATTCCATCGATTCAATGGATGGTGCTGAAAAGGAAAGTTTCCCCATTGAATTTCTTAATAATATTACTCCTTCGGAAATGCTGTGTCATAAATTAAAATTGAAAGTGGTGCAATCATCATGTACTGAGAAATCTTAATAGTAAATGGGGTCTTTGTAATGGTACTAGTTTTTTTTTAATTTATTTCATTGATTTTTTACAGAGAGGAAGGGAGAAAGATAGAAAGTCAGAAACATCGATGAGAGAGAGACATCGATCAGCCGCTTCCTGCACGCCCCACAGTGGAGATGTGCCCACAAGCAAGGTACATGCCCCCAACCAGAATTGAACCTGGGACCTTTCAGTCCGCAAGTCGACGCTCCATCCACTGAGCCAAACCGGTCTCGGCATGGTACTAGTTTTATTATCAAAAGATTACAACCTAACATAATCAAAGCTGAATTATTAACAGAATCTGCATAAGGAGAGTTTGTTGTGATTCAAAGAATTGATTTGTCCCCATCTGACACTGGCCTCCTATTTAAATTAATTTGAAGACAGTTTCTTGTGATGCCAGCATTTGCAATGACTATTAATAAATCACAAGGACAATCTCTAGACAGAGTAGGAATATTTCTATCTGAACCCATTTTAGGATGGTCAGTTATATGTTGCTTTCTCTTGAGTTCGAAGAGCATGTGACATTAAAGTTGTAAATACTTCATCACAGGGGAAATTAGTCAAGGACTCTGAAAGTGTTTTCACTCTTAATGTGGTATACAGGGAGATATTAGAATAAGTTTAATCAATTTATCAGTCATTGCTCACAAACCGGTTCGGCTCAGTGCATAGAGCGTCAGCCTGCGGACTGAAAGGTCCCGGGTTCGATTCCGGTCAAGGGCATGTATCTTGGTTGCAGGCACATCCCCAGTAGGGGGCTTGCAGGAGGCAGCTGATGGATGTCTCTCTCCTATCAATGTTTCTAACTCTCTATCCCTCTCCCTTCCTCTCTGTAAAATATATTAAAAAAAAAAAAAAGTCACCAGACTCCCAAGAGTTAATAAAAAAAAAATTATCAGTCATTGTTTTTATCAGTCTTGTTTTCACATCATGTTTTTGTTGTTTTTATATCATGTTTTTGTTGTTATATCATGTGATTGTTTATTAATAAATTTATATATTATTTTATATACATTTTACTAATTTTCTTTCATCTCTGACACATCTATTGTAGAGAAAGGGCAAATTGCAATTTTAAAATATTTCCTGTAATTAATTCCCTTTTAATGTGCATACATTTCATGTACTGGGCCACTAGTTTGCTTATAAAATTGAATGTTCCTTTGGCATTGAAGAAGTATACTGGCATTGTTTATCTGATGACTTTACCAAGGATCCAAAGAATTAATTAAAATTAGGCTTCCTTTTCATATCATATAACAATCATAAAACTTTTTGAACACACTGAGACTTTTTTGGACCTTTTATCTCTAATGTATATATACAAAGTTTCACCTTCCAGCTGGCAAGAAGGAGAAACTTTTCACCTGGCCAGGGATTTCTATGTGCCATCTATAGTAGTTTCCTATTGCTGCTGTAACCAATGAGCACAATTTAGTGTCTTCACAACATAAATTTATTATCTTATACTTCTAGAAATCAGAAGTCTCAAATAATTTTTCTAGGCCAGTAATCCAGTTTTGGCATGGCTGACTTCCAGGGAGAATCTGCTCCTTCTCTTTATTTTTAATTTTTTTAAAATATATATTTTATTGATTTTTTACAGAGAGGGAGAAGGAGAAAGAGTTAGAAACATTGATGAGAGAGAAATATCAATTAGTTGGCTCCTGCACACCCCATCTGCCAGCAACCAATGTATATGCCCTTGACCATAATCAAACCTGGGACCCTTGAGTCCACAGGCTGATGCTCAATCCACTGAGCCAAACACGTTAAGGCTGCTTCCTTCTCTTTAAACTATAAATTAGTTTCCTTGCAGCTTCTTTCTTCATATCATATTCAAACCTTCCTCTACCATTGAGCATCCTGCCTCCCTTTTATTAGAACTCTTATAATTATATTGGGCCAACCTAAATAATCCAGGATAATATCTCAATATCAAAATCTCTAACTTAATCACATATGCATACCTTTTTCCATGTAAAATAACATAGTCACAGATTCTGAGGATTAACAATGAACATCTCCAGAGATCATTATTCTTCCTGCCACACCATTAAAAATTCTGTTTTACCTGGCTGGAACTCAAATTTACCCGTATACTCTGTTAAATGTTATCTAGCACTACATGTATGATTATACTAAATTTATGACCATTGCTTTCTCTGCCAAATAAATTCCACATGAATTTATGTGCAACTTAAATATAACTGGCTTTGTCCTAAAACGGTTTTTGGCGATAGTTATACATTTCTCTCCATATCATCACACAGGTTTAGAACCTACAGATGAGAAGCCTGGTGACATTTCTGTAGCAGCTCATTAGCATGTCTCTTTCCATATGATTATCACCTCTTGGTGTTCTCAGAATTCACCACAGAAGACAGAGCAACTCAGAGAAATAGTGTGTAACAAATTGATGTCAAGATTGCTTCATGATGAATTTGGAAGCCAGCCTTTTGCATCATGCTAGTGCTTCTTATTATTTCAAACGATAAAAATCTTTAGATTGATATTTAAGTTGCTCAATGTCTGCTAATTTAGAAAATTTCCATAGAGGCTCTTGTCAACAAAAGTTTGCTGCCATCATCAACCTAATGTCAACAAAAGTCCCCAGTCTGGGGTGCAGAAAGAGAGAAACTTTATTCAGATAAACTGTTTGTCAACCCAGGAGACACAGCCTCCAGAGGAAACTGAAAGGGAGCACACTCAAAGACAAGACTGCTTTTTATGGAGAAAGTTCCTGCTAGGTATCCCCAACTGGCCTATTGTTATGCACATGAAGATTCCAAATCATAGTCTCATGTCCAAATAGTGCTGTCCTGATTGGTCAGAATCACGGGTGCTGATTTGTTATTATAGAGTCTCTCTGATTGGTCAGTACATAATCAAATAAGGGTATAGCTGCATAGTTCTGATTGGACAGGCAGGTTTGAGCCTGTTGGTGGAGGACAATACTAGGAACTTCTTTATAACAGTTGGTTCAAAATGCAGGAACTCAAGACTGGCAGCTCCTTCTGTGGATTTTGCCTGAAATGCAGTGTGTTGGAGAAGTCTCTTCCAGTAATGGCTGTTAGACCAATTAGGAATTTGGGCCCAGCTAATTACGGTAAGTCCTTCTTGGCAGATTTATTCATTTTCTTTATTCAAATCTCTTTAGGAAAAACAAAACAAAAAACAAACTCTTTAGGAAGCAAAAGTAAGGGAAAATTATCTTAATGGAAAAAGTCATCCCTGCATTTATATAAAATTCCAACAAATTGTTTTAGAAACCTTTGCAAAATTTGAGTTTATTGTTTTCAAGGGGGATTCTTTCTAAGAGATGCATTCAACTTTATTTCCCCTAATGAGTAAAAAATGGATTATGATTTAAATAGAAATGTTCTTTTTTTTGTTTAATACTTTTTAAAAAATAAATCTTTATTGTTCAGTTTATTACAGATGTTCCTCTTTGTTTCCCCCCCTCCATAGCTCCCCTCCACCTGATTCCCCACCCCACAGCCCAATCCTATCTCCCGCCACTGTCCTCATCCATAGGTGTAAGATTTTTGTCCAATCTCTTCCCACACTCCTCAAACTCCCTTCCCCCCGAGAATTGTCAGTCATTCCCTTTCTATGCCCCTAATTCTATTATATTCACCAGTTTTATTTTGTTCATCGGATTTTTTCATTCACTTGATTTTTAGATTCACTTGTTGATAGGTATGTATTTGTTATCACTTTGTTGTTCATAATTTTTATCTTTACCTGTAAAGTACATATTAGTATGGTTCTGCTTTTCTATTATGTGTTGTGAGTGACACATGCCCTCACTATAAGGTTGATAAATGTATTTCCCTGGGAGGAAAACCTGGAGGTTCTGAATAGGAAGATGATATAACTATTTCAAAGTGTCCATGTTAATTTCTATTTACTTCAAAAATGTTTTTATTGATTTTAGAGAGGGAAGAAGGGAGAGAGAGAGAAAGAAAAATCAATGTGAGAAACATGCCTCCTGCATGCCCCCTACTAAGGATTGAGCCTGCAACTCATGTGCTCTGACTGGGAATTGAGCCAGTGATCCTTTTGTGCTTGGGACAACGCTTGACCGACCGAGCCACACCGGCCAGTGCAAGTTTTATTATTTGTACTTTGAGGAAGCAAAGAACCAAATTCATCATTGAAGAAACTGACAAGCTTACAGGGACAATGAAGTGTCCACTATTAGATCAACCAGGCCTGCAGAGATGGAAGAATGTCTGCTCTGTAACAAGGACAGGTAGAGTGGAAAGCACATATTAAAAGAACACCATCACAACTCAGAACCTTTCTCTGGAGCAATCTCACAGTGACTGTGCAGAAAGAAGAATGGATCAGGTGGCTAGTCACAGAAAGAACACAAAAAAATCACCTCTGAAGGAGAGACTCACACCAGGTGAGGCAATACTGAGAGTAACTCTGAGCCCTGCTACGTCCAAGTACTACTGAATGCTTGGAGAAAAAAATGGTCAGCATTTTTATTGTGATCATATTAAATGTTTTCACTTATACCTTAGCCAAAGTATGAGACAAGCAATTTCCTTATGGTCCGTGGGATAAGATGGAGGATTTTGGCTTCACACTAGCATTGAGGGGACAGCTCTTTGTGGCCCTAGCTTAGTTTGGAGGCAACTCCTGTTAACCTCTTCTAATCTGTGCTTTGGGACTCATTTCCACACCCTTTGCCTAGGAGCCATGACAGCTAATTTTGAGTTTATCTCATTTGGCTAATATCTGCAACATCAAAACAGCCTCCACCTCCTTTTTTAGTTTCACCTTAATTTAATTTTTGCCTTGTGTATTTTTTTTCTAAAATTTTAAATTCTTTAAAGTTTAAAGTATTATATATGTCTCCTTTTCCCCTTATTGACACCTCCCCAGCCACTCTTACCCCCCAGCACATGCCATAATCCACCTACTGTCTGTATCCATTGGTTTTCTTATATGCATGCATACAAATCCTCTGATTGGTCTCTTATACCAACCTCCTCTTCCCCCTTCCCTCTAAGGTTTGACAGTCTGTTTGATGCTTCTGTGTCTCTGGATGTATTTATTATTTTTTTCTTTATTACATATGTGTCTTTATTTCCCCCATTTGTCCTACCTCCCCCCCAGCCTCCCCACTCCTCCTCCCACCCCATGTCTGTGTCCATTGGTTATGCTTAAATGCATGTATACAAGTCCTTTTGTTGATCTCTTCCTCTTATCCCCACCCTCCCCTACCTTCCCTCTGAAGTTTGACAGTCTGATCGATGCTTCTCTGTCTCTGGATCTGTTTTTGTTCATCAGCTTATGTTGTTGATTATATTTTTGTTCATTATATTCCACAAATCAGTTTGATCATATGATATTTATCTTTCTCTGACTGGCTTATTTCACTTAGCATAATAAGGTCCCATAATCCACACTGGATTTAAGATCCCAGTTCATCAGGAACTGTTCCCAGTATAATTTCTGATCTACAGAGAAGAGAAACCACAGAGCAATTCAGGGATGCTCAGGATCCCCTCCTAAATCTTTTTCTCATAATCATAAATAAAATAATTGTTCTCTGGACCCTCCCAAGGCAGAAGAGCTGGAGTTATACTATAAATCTACTTTAAATTTCAGTATGTCTAAATCTTTTACTGCTTCCCTCTACTGCATATGAAGTAACTCTGACATTTGGCTACCTTTAGTCCATATTTTATTCAACCAAACAGAGCTCTTCCTAATCCCTTAGGCTGACACACTGAATTAAGAGTTTTAGTTAGTGAGCCCGCCTTGACAATTTCAGCCTCATCCAACTTTATATTCCTTTTATATCGATACCACACTTTGAGATTCAATTCCCACATATATTTCCCTCTTCTTTTTTTAAAAAATTAAATTTATTGGATTGACATCTACATTAATAAAAGGGTAATATGCTAATTAGGCCAGATAGACCAGACATCTTCCGGTTATCCGGTCCTTCTTCCAGACCAAGCCATAGTGGCAGGGGCCATGGCAGAGGCAATTAGGGGCTATCAAGCCAGCAGGGGAGCAGTTAGGAGCAATCAGGCTGGAAGGGTAGGTGGTTAGAGGTGATCAAAAAGGCAGGCAGAGGGGTTAGCGTCGATCAGGCACACAGGCAGATGAGCAGTTAGGAGCCAGTGGTCCCATATTATGAGAGGGATGTGGGATCAGGCCTAAACCAGCAGTCAGACATGCCTTGAGGGGTCAGGATTGGAGAGGGTGCAGACCGTGCTGAGAGGACCCTCTCCCATGCACAAATTTTGTGCACTGGGCCTCTAGTTGGTTAATAAAATTATATAGATTTCAAGTGTACAATTCTATAATACATCATCTGTATATTACACTGTGTGCCCACCATCCAAAATTAAATCTTCTATTACCATGTATTTGACCCCATTTTCCCTGTACTACCTCTCCACCCTCCTTCTGTCTGGTAACCACCATACTATTATCTGGATCTATCAGTTTTTGTTTTCCTTGTTTGTTCATTTGTTGCTTTCAGTTTTATGTTCCACATATGAGTGAAATCATAGGGTCTTTGACTTTTTTATCTGATTTATTTTGCTTAATGTGATATTCTCTTGACCCAGTTGTTGGCAGTATTTCACCTTTTCTTATGACTGAGTAGTGTTCTATCATATATGTGTACCATATCTTCTTTATCCAATCATGTATCACTTCTCTTGTTTCCATGTTTTGGCCATGGTAAATAATGCTACACTTCATTTTCTTTTTATATGCATTAGAAATATCACCCAGTATGGATCATACTTCCTCCCATATTAGACCCCAGATAGGGGAAATAAATATAAAATCTTCATTGAGATATTTGATAAAATTTGAATATTAATTTTGGATTAGCTACTAGAATTTCCTATGTTAAATTTTCTGAGCTTGACCCTCATGATGACATTATTTATGGTCTCATTTTTAAAAAATCCATGTAAAATCTAGGCAAATGGCACCTACAATTCTTTAAAACATAGCTAAAAAAGAATTTCATTCTTAAAATTCAATTATAGCATTATCATTTATGTTGCCTCTAAAATAATTTTGAAAATTATGTTTCCTATCTTTCTAAGTTGATATTTAAAATGTTTCATCAAAAGTTGTACTGAGGAGAATTCTCAAAAGCTCATGAATAAGACAATTATGGGAACTTTTCACATCTTGCTAAGCAGTTTCTAGCAAGCCAGTTTGAAGATAATCTGATTCTTCAGGAAAAGTTAATTTGACTCTGTTTTGTGCTGGATTAAGGCCTAGTCACTTAATACTTCTGTAAAGTTAGAGGTTAGCTTGTAGAAAAATGATAATGTGTTGATTTTTCTTCTTTGTCTGCTAGAGCAGATAATGTTAAGGATTATGATTTTTATTGCACATTAATCAGTTTTGTTTCTAATTTAGCAATTTTGTTTCAGCATCTCTTCTTTCATTGACTCCATGTAATCCCAGCTTCTCACATCCTTATTTTTATTTTTTTAAAAATTGTTGATACTATTACAAATTTCCCCTTTTTCCCCTCCTCTGCCCAACTTCACCCAGCCCCGACTCGCTTCTCTCTGGCCATCACCACACTGTTACCTGTGTCTATTGGTTATGCATATGTGTTCTTTGTCTATTCACCTCCTTTCATCCAGTCTCTTCCTTCCCTTCTCTCTGACAGGTGGCAGTATATTCCATGCATTCATGCTTATGTTTCTATTTCGTTCCTCAGTTTATTTTGTACATTAGATTCCACATATAAGTGAGATCATATGGTATTTTTCTTTCTCTGATTGGCTATTTCACTTAGCATAATAAATTCCAGGTCCATCCATGCTGTCACAAAATGTAAGGTTTCATTATTTTTTATGGCTACATAGTATTCCATTATATAAATGTGCCATGGCTTTTTTATCCATTCATCTACTGATGGGCACTTAGGCTATTTCTAGATCTTGGCTATTGTAAACAATGCTGCTATGAATACAGGTCTGATATATTCTTTCAAATTGGTGTTTCACGATTCTTAGGATATATTCCCAGAAATGAGATTGCTGGGTCAAAAAGTAGTTCCATTTTTAGTTTTTTGAAGACCTCCAGGCTGTTTTCCATAATGGCTGCACTAGTCTGTGCTCCCATGAATGGTGTATTAGGGTTCCCTTTTCTCCACATCCTCACCAGCACTTGTTATTTGTTTATTTATTGATGGTAGCCATTGTGGCAGGTGTGAGGTAATATCTCATTGTGATTTTAATTTGCATCTCCCTGATGGCTAATGACATTGAACATTTTTTTATATAGATGGTCTTTTGGCCATCTATATATTCTCTTTGGAGAAGTGTCTATTCACATCCTTTACCCATTTCTTAATTAAATTGCTTGTCTTCCTGGTGTTGGGTTGTAAGTTCTTTATATATTTTGGAAACTAACCCTTTATTAAATGTATCATTGGTGAGTATATTCTCTCATACAGTGGATTTCCCTTTTATTTTCTTGATGGTTTCTTTTGATGTGCAGAAGCTTTTAGTTTGATGTAGTCCCATTTGTTTATTTTTTCCTTTGTTTCTCTTGCCCTAAGTGACAAATATTGTTACAAAATATGTCTAAGATTTTACTGCCTATGTATTCTTCTAGGATTTTTATGTTTTTTTTGTGACTTACATTTAAGTCTTTTATCCATTTTGAGTTTGTTCTTTTGTATGGTGTAAAGTGATGGGCTAGTTTAATTTTTGCATGCACCTGTCCAGTTTTTCCAACACCATTTATTGAAGAGACTGTTTTTACTCCATTGTATTCATTTGCCTCCTTTGTCAATTATTGATTGACCGTATTTGTATGGGTTCATTTCTGGATTTTGGTTCTATTCCATTAATCATTATGCCTGTTCTTGCACCAGTACTAGGATTTTAAAAATGATTATTATTACAATAGCTCTGTAGTATAGCTTGATATCAGGTATTATGATACTACCAATTTTGTTCTTTTTCAAGATAGCTGAGGGTATTCATAGTCTTTTTTTGGTTCCATACACATTTTTGGGATATTTGTTCTAGATCTGTGAAATATGACATTAATATTTTAATAGGAATTGTGTTGAATCTATAAATTGCTTTTAGTAGTATGGACATTTTAATGATACTTATTCTTCCAATCCATAAACACAGTATATGTTTCCTCTTACTTGTATCTTCATCATTTCTTTATTCAATGCCATATAATTTTTTTCTGAGTACAGGTCCTTTATATCATTGGTTAAATTTATTCCTAGGTACATGATTTATATTATTATTATTTTTGCAATAGTAAATGTGATTGTTTTCTTACTTTCTCCTTATGATAGGTTATTATTGGTGTATAGAAATACCAGCATTTTCTGAATATTAATTTTGTATTTTGCTACTTTGACAAATGCATTTATTAGATCTAGTAGGTTTTTCTTTTTTCTTTAGGGTTTTCTATGTACAATATAATATCATATATGAATAATGACAGTTTTACTTCATCCTTTTAGAAATGGTTTTGTCTCATGCTGATTCCTTCTCAAAGTTACAACTAAAACCTTGGCTCATCTATTTGTATGATATTTAATTTTTAGTTACTATCCTATCTAATAAAAGAGCAATATGCAAATTAACCATTACTCCATTACACCCACAAGCCATGCCCACCAGCCAATCAGGAGTGAGAATGCAAATTGTGCAGCCATAGAGGGAGCAGGAGGGAAACTTGGGTTGCCCCGGTGATGGAGGAAGCAAAGCTTCTGCAGCCCTGGCCTGCCAAGGCCCTCACTCCAGGCTACAAAGTTTCAATTATAGAAGATAAATAAATCCCAGATACAGGGCCTCCACTTGGGTCACTGGGGAATGTGGCTGGCCTGAAAACCACCACAGGCCCCTCACCCAGGCAGCCCCATGCCCCAAGGGAACCCCCACCCTGATCTGGGACATCCTTTAGGGTAAACCAGCTGGCCCCCACCCATGCACCAGGCCTCTATCCTACCCAATAAAAGAGTAATATGCAAATTGACCATCACTCCAACACACAAGATGGCTGCCCCCATGTGGTCAAAGATCCAACCCCCATGTGGACACAAGATGGCCACCCCAAGATGGCCAGCAAGGGAGGGCAGTTAGAGGTTACCAGGTCAGCAGAGGAGGGAAGTAGGGGGTGACTGGGCCTGTAGGGAAGGGCAGTTAGGAGGATCCAGTCCTGCAGGGCAGAGAAGTTGGGGGAGACCAGGCCTGCAGGGGAGGACAGTTAAGGGTGACCAGGTCTGCAGAAGAGGGCAGTTAGAGGTGACCAGGGCTGCAGAGGAAGGCAGTTAGGGGCAAACAGGCTGGCAGGGGAGTGGTTATGGAGTGGTCCTACTGGCAGGCAGAAGCAGTTAGGGGCAATCAGGAAGGCAGGCAGGCTAGCAGTTGGGAGCCAGCAGTCCTGGATTGTGAGAGGGATGTTCAACTGCCTGTTTAGGCCCCATTCCACTGGGATTGGCCCTAAGTGGTCAGTTGGACATCCCTTGAGGGGTCTCAAATTGGAGAAGGTGCAGGATGGGCTGAGGGACACTGCCTTCCCGCCCCACCCCCAGTGCACAAATTTCGTGCACTGGGCCTCTAGTTTGTATGATAATTATGCTTTAACCTTTTGTGAATTATACTTTGACAGCTTAGATAGTTATAAAATGTACAGTTGTAGTATATTGTAAAATGTTTAAAATGAATCTGCAAAATCATTTTTGATTTATCCTGATGAACCCAAATACCATGGTGATTTAATACCTACTATCATTCATCTAAAAATACAGGAATGAGTCCCGTCTTTACAATCAGAAGCTTAAATCATTGCTTTGTCTCCTTAAACTCATGCCCAGAATTCTCAATAGTCACTTATTAATAATCCATTATATTTCTTGGCAACAAAGTGTGTGTGTGTGTGTTTTAAAATTTTTCTCTGACTCTAACTGTTTAAATGTTTAAAAATTTTGGGTTGATTTATTAGTATAAATTATTATGAAGACACAATTTATTAAAACCACATTTATATATTTGATAAGTACTAAATATAAGGAAGTATTTTATGGAAAATGTAATTCAGTTGAGTTTTATAAAAATTTATATATCATGGATCAGTATTATTTATTATTAGTTTAATTTTTATTAATGTAAGCATATCAATAAGTAGATAGAAATGGGAAAATATAATAGTATTTTCACTTATTCTTTGAAATCCCCTGAGTTACATGCCAAAAATTACATAATAATTTATTTATTCAAAATAATATTTATTAATCCACCCGCTAATAACTCCATTAAATCATCCTTCAGTTTTATTGGGAATAAAGAACTGAAACCACCTGACTTACATAAGAATTTTTACTTAGTAATTTCCCATTGCTGATACCCAGATTTTGAATAGATCTTTGCTTTTGCACACAGAGATTTACCCAGAACAATCTCTCTATATAAAAGCCTAAGCAACTAAACAACTGGAATGACTAGTCATTAAGATGCACAGTGACCACCAGGGTGCAGATGCTCAAAATAGGAGCTGTCCCCTAGGTGGTCAGTGCACTCCCACAGTAGCAGTGCTGCTCAGCTGACCAACCCATCCTGGTGGCCCACTAGCCCGGTGGCAGCCACTCCCTCCCTCAGTAGTCCTGTAGGTCCAAACTCTGGAGAACAGGCCAGGCACCAATGGACCAATGCCACCTGCATGATTCTGGAAATTGGCCTCAGGCATCATGGCCACTTCATCTCCCTAGACACTCTGCAAGAAAGAAACAATATAAAAGTGGCTACCAGGTAGCTCCCAACAACCAGTGAGAATGTCAATGGTTGGCAGAGGTGTCCCACTGCCTGCCCAGAGGACCGATCATATCCTGAGCCTCATATCCTTCTTGGGACCTCACCTGTGCACAAATTCATGCACGGGGCCTCTAATATATTATATTGAGCTTGGGGATGGGAACCATAGGCCTTTCTTTTATGAGTGAGAAGGGAAACTGTGAATGGGAGAAGATGGAGATTCTTCAGCACAAATTTCAGAATATTGATGCAAGTGCAGATCTGGAAACTGATTCTATTGAATATCTATAACCCTCACATAATTTGAAGGCTGATACACTATACAGTTTAGCTCTTTGTGTTCAGGGTGATATGACTGTAGACTATAATTTAGCTTATGATTTTATAATGTTGCAAAATAGGATTTCCTTAGTTAACAATGTCAACCTCTCAGTGGATTTAAATGACTTCCCAGTAAGATTATCGAAACCTACCATATTAGTTCTGTAATGAGCCTACAAATACCTGCCTGTATGATTCCAAAGGGAAATTCACAAAATGAAGAAAACACAACCTAGACATTTACATCAGAATATGACAAAACTTCTTTGGGGGTTAAAGCACCTTATGAAAGACAAAAACTATCCCCTTTCATCAGAATCTAACAGTGATATTTTGTTCTGACAAGTTAATGCAGAAAGTTACACTGACTCACTTGTTTGGAATTAAGAGGCAGAAATATCATATCATGTCCCCAGTGATATGAAGAAACCTATCAATTAAGAAAGAAGAATACATGGATGTTGAAATAATCTAATCAGAGATTTTCTGGGTAGTCTGTGAAACAACTCAAAAGGAGGAAAATAGGTATTCACCTCTTCTTTTTCTCTCTCAATAAGCTTTTAAGAAGTTTATACTTAAATTTCAATAAGTGATCAATTTGTAATCCCCTCTTAAAAATATGAAAGACATGGCTTTTACATTCTCTTGTCACAATCTATTTTCAAATCATTTCATTCTATAACCTTTCTTGGAAGTCAAAGCTAATTTAGTTAATTGGGAAAAAGCAAATACCTGTAATACACAAAAAATTATAAAGCCTCCTAAACGCATCCTAAGGCATGCTATATTCATGTGCAGGCTAGTTCTTGATAATGAATATATATATTGCAATATTTCAGATTATAAGTTTTACCTGCCCACTGATTTTACAAAGGTTATTTTAGTGCAGAAGTGTAAGAGGTTTTCCCATCTGAATGTGGTTCATTGCAAGTTATATACACCAGCCTCCATCTATGAGAGATCAGTGGTCAAAATATTCTCACTCCATTCTAATGTGACTCCTGGTCATCATATCAACCTAGCTTAGGCGGAAATGAGATGATGGTTCACTGTGGCTCTGTGATGGGAACTGGTGAGCAGTGATGATACAGGGGGTCTGCTAATGAGCCATCATCATGGCCGGGAGGGCCAGAGCAAAACACCCCATTCATTTGTACCTCTGAACTAGGGAGCAAGGAAAGAGGGAGACAAGAGTTTAATTTTTGCCTCCCAACTGTAAAAATCTCTAGGTAGCTATTTTCTGCTCAACCTCAATAATTTTCACTGAAAATGAGAAATTTCCTGAGGAATGAGGGTGCAAGGGAGGGCAAAGAAGGTCTAGCTCACCTCAGTATATTGTACTTCACTCTGGGTTCTTATCTCTTTGTATTAGTTATCTAATACTGTGTGACAAATTACACATTTTTTATTTCACAGGTTCTTAGGATTAAGAATTCAGACATGGCTTAGATTGGTCCTCTGCTTCCAGCTCTCTCATGAG
Organism: Lasiurus cinereus; assembly: GCA_011751065.1. Taxonomy (NCBI): domain Eukaryota; kingdom Metazoa; phylum Chordata; class Mammalia; order Chiroptera; family Vespertilionidae; genus Lasiurus; species Lasiurus cinereus. The sequence goes on from JAAGEH010001762.1 coordinate 16,839, forward strand.
GCAGCAACCAAGGTGTCAAGTAGAAACAGGACCTCCTCTTAAGGTTAGACCAGGGAAGGATCCACTTTTAGGCTCTCTCAGTGGTTGTTGGCAGGATTCAGTTTCTTGTTGGTTGTTGCATTGAGGGTCTCACTTCTTAGCCAGCTTTGGCCAGAGGCTCTCTTCAGTTCCTTGCCACATGGGTTACTCCACTGTGGCAACTTGAGCCATCAAAGTATATAAGCTGAGAAGGCAGTAGTTTGCTAGCAAGATGGAAGTTACAGTCTGATAGAATGGAATCACAAAAATCAGCTCATCACATTAGTGATATATTGATTAAAGGCAAGTCACAAGACACACCTATATTCAAGAAGAGGAGATTACATGAAGACATGGATACTGTGAGAGAAGGATTCTGCTTGCCTTAGCTGCCTGCCTATCTTGGCCAATATTTGATAACCAGATTCAAAAGCTTATTTCCCCCCTCCCCTCTAAATTTTATTGTTTTAAGAGTTTTTCTTGGTAGGAAGTTTGGTCTAATAGGGGTACCTTAATCAGTGCTGTAAGCAGAACACAGGACACAGATTCTTTTTACTTATAGTTGGAAAATACACATAAAATTTACCATTTTAATCATGTTAAAGTATAAAATTCAGTGACATTTAGTGCACTCACAGTGTTGTGCAACCATTATTACTATCTAATTATAGAATGTTTTCATTACCCTACACAAAAGTTTTTTTACCATTAATCAATTACTTCCATTCTTTCTCCCCCAGGCCCTGGAAGTTACAAATCTGCTAACTCTATGAATTTGCCTTTTCTGATTATTTTACAAAAATTGAATCATATATGTATGATTTTGTATCTGGTTTCTTTCACTCAGCAGAACCGAAATCAAGGCTCATCCATGTTGTAGTATGTGTAAGTACTGCTTTTCTATTTATGGCTGAGTAATATGCAATTTTTCAGATATACTGTAGTTACTTTTAATTTATACTAATATATTCCATTATGCTTCTTCCTCTATTTTGTTCAGCTCCTTTTATAAAAATTTATTTCCTTGAGTTAATACAATTTTCTAATATTAAGTGTACAATTAGATGAGCTTTGACATATGTATGCATTTAGAAAACTATCACCACAATTATGATGTCAAACATTTCTCTTTCAAAATATTCCTTATGTGCGCTTGTAGTCAATCCCATCTTGTCCAATAGGCTCTAAGCAGCCACTAATCTGCTTTTTATCATGATTGTTTTGCATTTTCCAGAATTTTTTTGGAAATTAAATCACTAAGTAAAACGTCCAATCAATGAATGAATGAGATTTTCACAGGTAATACAGAAATTGGAGGGGAGAAATTATCAAAGAATTAATTTTCTAAAATTTCCCAGGGATATAGAGAGACTGCAGTTTTCTAATTAAAAGATCCTATTCTATGTCTTGCACAATATGGAAAAAAATAAAACATAAAGTGTAACATAGAAACTTCCCACAGCAATGTGACACTTAATAGAACAAAAGATAAAGGGATATCTCATTGATCCATCAGAAAAACTAGAGGACTCTTTTTTTTAAAATTAAATCTTTATTGTTCAGATTATTACATTTGTTTCTCTTTTTTCCCCTCCATAGCACCCCTCCACCCAGCTCCCACCCTTCCCTCAGCCCTTACCTCCCTCCCATTGATCTCATCCATAGGTTTATGATTTTTGTCCAGTCTCTCCCTGTACACCCCTCACCCCTTTCCCCCTGAGAATTATCAGTCCATTCCCTTTCTGTGCTCCTGATTCTATTATATTCACCAGTTTATTATGTTGATCAAATTTTTAATTCCCTTAATTTTTAGATTCACTTGTTGATAGATATGTATTTGTTGTTCATAATTTTTTAGCTTTTACCTTTTTCTTCTTCCTCTTCTAAAAGAGTATGTTTCAGCATTTCATATAATACTGGTTTGGAGTTGATGAACTCCTTTAGCTTTTTCTTCTCTGTGAAGCTCTTTATCTGCCCTTCAATTCTGAATGATAGCTTTGCTGGATAGATTATTCTTGGTTGTAGGTTCTTGCTACACGTTGAATATTTCTTGCCACTCTTGTCTGGCCTGCATCATTTCTGTTGAGAAATTAGCTGACAGTCGTATGGGTGCTCCCTTGTAGGTAATGAACTGTTTTTCTCTTGCTGCTTTTAATATTCTCTCTTTGTCTTTTGCTCTTGGTATTTTAATTATGATGTGTCTTGGTGTGGTCTTATTTGGATTCCTTTTATATGGGGTTTTGTGTGCTTCCTGGACTTGTAAGTCTATTTCTTTTACCAGATGTGGGAAGTTTTCAGTCATTATTTCTTTAAATAGGTTTTCAGTATCTTGCTCTCTCTTTTCTTCTGGCACCCCCACAATTCTGATGTTGGTACGCTTGAAGCTGTCCCAGAGTCTCCTTACATTATGTTCACATTTTTGGATTCTTTTCTCTTCTTGCTTTTCCAGTTGAATGTTTTCTGCTTCTTTATATTTCCAATTTTTGACTTGATTCTTGCCTTTCTCTAGTCTGCTGTTAGGACTCTGTATAATATTTTTTATTTCAGTCAGTGTATGTTTAATTTCTATTTGATCCTTTATCATCTTTAGTTGGACCTTTTCCATCTCTAGTTGGCTTTTTTGCATCTCTAGTTGCTCCTTTTTCATCTCCTCTTGGCTCTCGCTAATTTTATCCAATTTTTCTAGCATTTTGAACTCTATATCCAGTCGTTTTTTTTCCTCCATTTCTTTTGTTTGTGATCCCTTCCCTTGTCTCGGCATTTTCACTATGCTGGGGAAACTTCTGTGTTGAATTCAGCCTTATGATACCAGACTCACAAAACTGAAGAAGCCTCTGTTGAGCTTGGGATGGGTGGAGTCCCAGGGCTTAAGGGATCGCCTTGCCTTCCAGTCGGCTCCACCCTCCACGGCCCCTGAGTCTCATGTGACTGGGTAATCATTGGAGCGGTCCTTGTGCTCGCGGCGCACGCAGTGCCTCTAACTGCTGCCTTTCCAGCTCCCCTGCGCACCAGGACCACATGAGTCGAGGTCTCCAGGGTTTCGCCCGAAACAGGGGCTTAGTGGAGTCAGAAGTGGCACAGTTGGGAGGGTCTGTCTCCCGCCCACTTGTGAAAGCCAGTGGCACAATCAGCAATCTGTCCTCTGATTTTTTGCGACTCCCCTAAATTTCTGTGCACCTCTCTCTTTTCACAGTCCAAACTCCCCCTGTATGAGTTTTGGCTGGATCTGGGGTTTAGTGTCGTAAGGTAAGGGGTTCAATGCCGTTGGGAGTCTCCATTTCCCTCCCGCCAGAGAAGCCAGCCAGGTACTCCGGCACCCGCTCTCTCAGCGCATGTGTCTCTGTACCTCAGCTTTTTGCAGCTCCTCTGGGTCTCTGTGAGCCCCTCTCTTTCCTTCTAGCTGTAGAAATTCCACTCAGCCAGCTTTCCTGTAGTTCTGGATGATGTCCATTCTGTCTTTTAGTTGTAGTTTTGAAATTGTTGTGCAAGGCAGCAGTTTAGGTGTTTACCTATGCCTCTATCTTGGATTCCTATCTAGAGGACTCTTATATGGAAGGAAAATAGGATGGGTTTTAAGCTATACTATTGAAATTAAGAAGATCGATAGCTTTACTGTTCCAACAGTAAAACATTAAGATCTTAGAATACTATCTATATAAGCCATGACATTGATCAAGTGTCAAGATATATTGTTTAAGTATACCAAGGTGCAGAATTGTTTTCACATGCACTGTAATTACTACTTAGAAAGCCACTGATGTTCCAGCCAAATGGAATAGGCAACAGATGGTGGGGGTCCAGAAAACAATGGCTCCTCCTCAGATGAACACTAGGAGTTCAGGAGCAACAGAATGTAGGAGGAAGATGAACAAGTCCCTGAGAGAAAAACAGTATCCACTGACCAGATAGCATCACTGAGATACTGGGTGAAAATAATAAAGGGAGGAAATACTAGAAAAGCAATTAGGTATTTTAGAACATAAGAGCTGTTAATGGGAAGAGCTTGATCATATTACACCAGCTCTGAGTGACCAATATCTATATCTACACAATAGTATAAGTGTGCTGTTGATATTGAAAACTGTAAGAATCCACCTATAGACAACGAGCAGAAACATTATTGTTACCAAATAGTATATAAAGATTGTAAAAGTAAAAGTGCACATGGTAAGTTAGAAGAGGTTGGTGAGGGTTGGGGGCAGGAAGAGGTGAAGAGAAAGGTAGGAAGACTTGGATCTTCATATTACAATCTGAAGGGTTGAAAGTTAATATCTACAGTTGATGATATAGGAAATAGAACTTTAGCTTTAGTATTTGAAGTTCAAAAAGGTGATCAGTAGAAAGATAAATAGATGATATGACTATATTGTGAGGAAGTGGAGAATGCAGGTAAGGGGTTCCATAAAGTAAAAAAAAAAATGAGAGTGAAATCTATTATCTACTAATATACTAATAAACACCAGAAAAATTAGGAACACATGATGGAAAGTGCCTGCTTTGGGGTTCTGGACTGGGAGAGGAGAGGATTGGAGAGAGAACTTAATTATGGGACCTCTGTATTACTTGATTTGTAAAACTATGTGTATGTATTATTTTGGTAAAATGTGAAAACATGAATATCTTAAAAGTGGTTAAATTAAGCAGATGATCCTAATTTGAGAATTAGTATCTAGATTTATGAAGAACTTGGTGGAATTAAGATTTTGTCCTGGGGGATGGTAAGATCTTGAAGAATTTTTATCCAAGGAACGACTTACTACAATTTGCATACTAGACAAATATTTTGAGGAGTTGATTAATGTGGTTTGAAACTAGAGACAGGTAATAGTGAGGATACTATTGTATTAGATCAAGTAAGAGGTAATAAGGGCCTAAGTCAGAGCAGTGGAAATAGGTTAAGAAGGAGGTTGGCTTGAGCAATGGGAATTTGGTAGAGCCATTCCCAGAAGAAAAGGCAGGAAAGATGATTAGAGAGGAGGAAGATAAAGACTTCAGAGGTGGTCACATTGCATTTGAAGTGGCCTTTGTAAGACCATCTGTTGTAATTAAGTCTTTATTGCTATTGGCACATTTGTGTTGGAAATATGGGCATGCAGCTCTGGAGGCATGTTTAGGGCAAGAACACACACTTGCCTAGTATCCACTTAAGTCACGTTTATGGATTAAATTGTGTAGACAAATAATACAGAGGAAGAGTCATGGATCAGGGAGAGTATACCTAAAACATTAAAGTTAATGTGGTGGGCAGAGAAATGAAAACTATGCCTCAGAGGACACCTGGCCCACTTTGATTTTGGCATAGTCCTCTTGACTTAGCCATTTTTTTCAAGTTCAAAATTTCCTCTGTATTTCAGAAGTCCTGTCATAGATACTATTTGAAACTCACTTTATTTTCTCATTCTCTATCACAATTGTCCTGTTAAATAGCACAAAATTAGCAAATTATTTAGTGGGAAACAGAATACACATGCTATAGAATATAATCAGAAAACCAAATGAATTCTTCATCTTTCACATAATTGTTATGTAGCATAGAATTTTAGATGATAAGAAAGATTAGTTGGCTCTCAGTATATTGATTAGTACTCACTTTTCATGCAGTGCTGGACCATATTGCCTTGGTTATCTATGTCAATACAGGCAAAGCATCTCCTTACCACTCATATAATAACTAAAAGTAACTAGACCTTGGAAAAAGTAACACCATTTTGGAAAAAGTAACACCACTTTGGACATGTCATCAACTTGGGAAAAGCTGGCCAGACCCATTTATTGATAAACTTAAATGTGCAGACAAGTGGAATTAAAATGTCCAACTGTACTATAATATGCAAAGGGTGATAATATATTCTTAGAAACCAATTTTTTTTCTTTCTCTTGGGCATAAAGATTGGGAGAACTGGGCACATAAAAACCAAAGTGAATTTTGAGTTGGAGATAGATCATAAATATCAAGGGTGTTCTCTCAGCGGAGGCATGAAGTCTCCTGCAAAATTATCTATGCCACAAACACTTGGGCACAAGGCATCCATATGTCTAATATGTTGTAAGATGTTTTTACTTCTCTTTGCCCAAACTTTGCACCCAGCCTCATCACTGCAGACTAACAATTTGATGAATTATGTTTCTTTCATTATTTCACAGTACACATGGTTTACATGTTTTCATCTTAAATGGCTCTACAAAGATAGATATTTAAATAATTTTGTTGACCTGAGGTTGAATTATTTATCATTTGACTCAACACACACACACACACACACCCACTAGTGGCCTGGTGCACGGAATTGTGCACAGAGAGGGGGGTGGTCTTTCAGTTCAACCTGCACCTTCCCCAATCGGGGACTCCTTGGGGAAGTCGGACATCCCTCTTGCAATCTGGGACTGCTGGCTCCTAACCACTCACCTGCATGCCTGCTTGATCACCCCTAACTGCCCCTCCCCCTGCCAGCATGATCTCGTCCCCAACTGCCCTCCCCTCCTGGCCTGGTTGCTCCCAACTGCCCTTCCTACCAGCCTGATCTTATCCCCAACTACCCTTCTCTCCTGGTCTGATCTTGCCCCCAACTGTCCTCCCTTGCCAGCCTGATCTCACCCCCAGTGGCCCTCCCCTGCTAGCCTGATCTTGCTCCCAACTGCCCTCCCCTGCCAGTCAAGTTGGTTCAGATTCTTTGGTTTCTATGCCAGTCAGCATCAAAAGCTCCACCTCCTAGATAGCCATTGGATCCTTGCAGTTGACCCAGATTTGGTTCTGATTGGTCAGTTTCTATGCCAGTCAGGGTCAAAAGTTTCACATCCTAGGCATCCATTGACTCTTCACACTTCACCCAGATGTGCTTCTGATTAGTCAGTTTCTATGCCAGTCAGTGTCTCTGGACTTATCAATGGGGCCTGATCAGAAAGTTGGGGCTGATCAGCATCCCCAGTGGAAGCCTGGATAGAAATGGAGGTATGGCTGCTGGACTGGCTTAGAGAGAAAGAGAGAGGCAAGTGCTAATCAACAGTTGCCACAGAGGCTATGGATCAGACCATGCTTCTCTTTTCAGGCCTCTCTCTGGGCCTGATTCACAGCCCCCTCAGCTGTCAGTGCTGGGTTGCCATGGCAACCTGGTGCTGACTGCAGGACTGACTTCCGGTTGGTGGAGCCTCTGGTTGTGATGGACCAAGGGTTTTTATATATTTAAAAAAAAAATATATATATATATATATATTTTTTTTTTTCCTTTTTTTCTCCCAGAGAGGAAAGGAGAGGGAGAGAGAAATAGAAACATCTATGTTGAGGAAAAAAATCATTGATTGGATGTCTCCTGCATGCCCCTACTGGGTATTGAGTCCCCAACTTGAGCATGTGCCCTGACTAGGAATTGAACAGTGACTTCCTGGTTTATATATCAATAGTCAACCACTGAACCATGATGACCAGGCTATCACTTTAAATATTTCACATCAATTTTTTTCTGGCCTAAAATGTTTCTTTTGAGAAATCAGCTGATAGTTGTATGGGGCCTCCCTTTTATTATTATCATTTTTGAATCCTTACCCAAGGATATTTTTTCTTTGATTTTTAGAAAGAGTAGAAGAGAGAGGAAAAGACAGAAATACCAATGTGAGAAAAACATCAATTGGTTGCTTCTTACACATGCCCCGACCAGGACCCAGGCCATGGAGGACCCTGCAACTGAGGTACATGTCCTTGACCGGAACTGAACCCAGGACCCTTCAGTCCACAGGCCAATGCTCTGTCCAAATCAGCTAGGTCTGGGACCTCACTTTTAGATAACTGACTTTATCTCATTGCTTTGAAGATTCTTTGTCTTTAACTTTTGCTATTTTAATTATGATGTGTCTTAGTGTACATCTCTGTGTTCATCTTGTTTGAGTTTCTCTGAGCTTCCTGGACTTGTGTGACTTTTTCCTTCATCAAGTTAGAAAAGTTTTCAGTCACTGTTTCTTCAAAAGGTTCTTGATCTCTTGCTCACTTCTTCTTCTGATACCCCTTAGATGTGGATGTTGTTTTGCTTCATGTTTTCCAAAGGTCCTTTAAAGTTAACTTACTTTAAAAAATTATTTTTTCATTTTTAAATTAAATCTTTATTATTCAGATTATTACATTTGTTTCTCTTTTTCCCCTCCATATCTCCCCTGAACCCAGCTCCTACCCCTCCTTTACCCTTACCTCTCTCCCGTTGACCTCATCCATAGGTATATGATTTTTGTCCAGTCTCTCCTTATACACCCCTCACCCCTGTCCCCCTGAGAATTATCAGTCCAAACCCTTTCTGTGCTCCTGATTCTATTATATTAACCAGTTTATTTTGTTGACCAAATTTTTAATTCATTTAATTTTTAGATTCCCTTGTTAATAGATATGTATTTGTTGTTCATAATTTTTTATCTTTTACCTTTTTCTTCTTCCTCTTCTAAAAGAGTACCTTTCAGCATTTCATATAATACTGGTTTGGAGTTGATGAACACCTTCAACTTTTTCTTCACTGTGAAGCTCTTTATCTGCCCTTCAATTCTAATTGATAGCTTTGCTGGATAGAGTATTCTTGGTTGTAGGTTCTTGCTATTCATCACGTTGAATGTTTCTTGCCACTCCTGTCTGGCCTGCGTCGTTTCTGTTGAGAAATCAGCTGACAGTCGTATGGGTGCTCCCTCATAGGTAATGAACTGTTTTTCTCTTGCTGCTTTTAATATTCTCTCTTTGTCTTTTGCTCTTGGTATTTTAATTATGATGTGTCTTGGTGGACCTCTTTGGATTCCTTTTACAGGGGTTCTGTGTGCTTCCTGGACTTGTAAGTCTATTTCTTTCACCAGGTGGGAGAAGTTTTCAGTCACTATTTCTTTAAATAGGTTTTCAGTATCTTGCTCTCTCTTTTCTTCTGGCACCCCCACAATTCTGATGTTGGTGTGCTTGAAGCTGTCCCAGAGGCTCCTTACATTATGTTCACATTTTTTGATTCTTTTTTCTTCTTGCTTTTCTGTGGGAAACTTGTTGTGCTTGATAGCCATTTTGTAGTAAGTGCCAGCCACATTACCACTAACCTCGGGCTAGGTTTCTATTACCCCAAACCCTATCTCTTTCCCTATCTCCCGAAAGCCAGGCGTTTCGCCTTAGGGCTAGGAATTTTGGGTAACTTCCTCATTCCTCCTTCTCCCCATAAATACCCCAATCTACTGTTGAATAAATGAGACTTGATCAGAACTTTGTCTTGTCTCCATTCCTTGTGTCTCTTGTCCCTTTCATCCCCACTCCCCCTCTAGGTTCCTTGTTGACTTAACCCACGGGTCGGGACAAGTGGCGCCCAACGTGGATCAAGAATGGGGGATCCAGTGAGGGACGCTGTCTGGAGAGCCAGCACAAAAAGGAGATGATAGAGGATAAGTTGACATGGGAACCTGCTGCATTTCCTACACCTCGCTGAGTAGACAGCGATTATGGGTCAAGAAATGAGTCAGCATGAGATTATGGTTCAAGAAATGAGTCAGCATGAAATGTTTGTTAATGGACTTAGAAAAGCTTTAAAGGTACCCTCGTTGAGGAGTAAAGGTTAAAATTAAACAGTTATGAGATTTTTTTGGATTATATTCAAGATGTTTGTCCTTGGTTTCCTATTGAAGGAACTATTTTATTGGTAGTAAGAGATGGAAAAGGGTTGGAGATGCCCTTAGAGATTTTTATGAAAGATTTGGCCCTGAAAAGGTTCTGATAACTGCCTTTTTATACTGGAATTTAATCAATGAGGTCATATCACAGAGGCATCAGGATCCTAGAGTTGCTAATATAATTGAAAAGGGCGAAAAAATCCTTCAAATAGATAAAGAAAAAGAGGATTTAAAAGAACAGCAGAAATTAGATCAAAAAGAAAAAAAGATTGAGAAAGAAAGTGAGAACCTCATGTCTTTCAATAGTGATGTTGAGAAAGAAAGAGGGGCGACTCAAGGAACTGAAAAGAAAAAACTTGAAAATAGAGAGCCATCCAGAGGCTCACATAATACATTAAAAGAGAGGACTTTAGAAACTGAAAAGAAAAAAATCAAAGATTCCTGAAAAAGGAACACCTTTAAAAGCAAAAGTAAAACTCTATAATTTAGAGGGAGCTAAAGCTAAGACAAAGAAATGCCCAACCCTATCAGAATTTCTTGAAGTTAAGGAGGATCTTAGTGATACAGATTGGGAGGATTTAGAAGAACAAAGTAACTCTCCTTGAAATACCCCTATCTTTGTCATTAAAAAGAAGTCAGGTAGATGGTGGATGTCACAAGACTTAAGGGCAGTAAATAAAACAATGGTGCTAATGGGAGCCCTACAGCCTGGACTCCCCTCTCCTGTTGCTATACCTTTAGGGCATTTTAAAGTAATCATAGACTTAAAAGATTGCTTCTTTACCATTCCTCTACACCCTGAGGACCAAAAGTGCTTTGCCTTCAGCCTACCCACTATCAATTTTAGAGCTCCTATGAAAAGATTTCAATGGCGTGTTCTCCCACAAGGTATGGCTAATAGTCCCACCTTATGTCAATCTTTTGTTGCTCTTGCAATACAAGCAGTAAGAGATCATTGGCCAGAAATGTATATTATTCATTACATGGATGACATTTTAATAGCTGGGAAGGATGGTGGTGAGGTCTTGAGATGTTATAACGAGTTAAAAAATGCTTTACAAGATAAAGGATTAGAGATTGCCCCTGATAAAGTCCAATTAACAGATCCATATACATATCTTGGCTTTCAAATGAAAGGACCTCAGGTCTCCTCTCAGAAGTTAGAATTAAGATTAGACAAGCTCAAAACTTAAAACGATTTTCAAAAACTCCTCGGAGATATCAACTGGCTCATGTCCTATCTAAAGCTTAGTAAAAGTGATTTAAAACCTCTTTACGATATTCTACACGGGGATGCTAATCCTACATGTCCCCGTGAGCTGACACTGGAAGGAAGAGAAGCCATACATATAGTAGAACAAGCCATTCGGTCACAAACTGTTACATTTATAGACTATGATAAACCTTTGAAATTCATCATTTGCAAAACAGCTCTTTCACCAAACGCTGTTTTTTGGCAAACAGCCCCCCCTAATGTGGGCTCATCTGCCTGCTACACCTAAAAAGGTCATTGGGCCATATTATCAAGCAGTATCTGACCTTATAATCCTAGGCAGGGAACAAGGGAAAAGATATTTTGGTAAAGAACCAGATTTTATCATACAGCCTTATACCAAAGAACAAGTTAATTGGCTCATGCACACTACTGAATTCTGGCCTATTGCCTTAGCTTCTTATACTGGCATCCTTGATAATCATTATCCACCAGACAAACTTATTGATTTTGCTAATAAACATGAATTAGTATTCCCTAAAATCACCACATTTACCTCCTTAAATAATGCCCTGTTGGTGTTTACTGATGGCTCTTCTACAGGTATAGCTGCTTATACTTACCAGGACAAGGTGGTACAATTTACCACAAACAGATCCTCTGCCCAATTAACAGAATTACATGCTATTATTGCGGTCCTATCAGCATTTCCTAATCAGTCTCTTAATATCTACACAGGTAGCGCTTACATCGCACACTCTGTACCCTTATTAGAAACTGCTGGCCAAATTAAGGGTGTCTCTAATACTGGAGACTTATTTAGACAACTACAGGTACTTATCACAAAAAGAACACACCTCTTTTTTATAGGGCATTTACGTGCTCACTCTGGGCTTCCTGGTCCTCTAGTGGAAGGAAATCAGAAAGCAGATCTGGCCACTCGCCCACAAGCTCATATTTCTGCATTACCTGCTATCAATGCTGATGACTCTTCCCTAAAAATTGCTCAAGCACAGAAATGTCATCAGTTACACCATCTCAATGCACAGACTCTCCGGCTTATGCATAATATTACTAGGGAACAAGCCAGACAAATTGTCAAAGATTGCCCTTCTTGTGTCATACATCTCCCAGTATTACATCTCGGAGTCAACCCTAGGGGGTTAGTACCTAATGCATTATGGCAAATGGATGTTACCCATATCTCTGAATTTGGTAACCTCAAATATGTACATGTAACTATAGATACTTTTAGCGTTTTTATTCATGCTTCCCTCCAAATCGGTGAAGCCACTAAACATGTAATTAGCCATATGTTAACTGCCTTCGCAGTCTTAGGATGTCCACAGCAATTAAAAACTGATAATGGCCCAGGCTATACCAGCTCAGCCTTTTCTCAATTCTGTAAGTGCCTCAATATCCATCATACAACAGGTATTCCTTATAATCCCCAAGGTCCAGGAATCGTTGAAAGGGCACATCTCTCTTTAAAACTCACAATAGATAAAATAAAAAAGGGGGAATGGTACCCCACGAGGATGTCACCCAGAAATATATTATCTCATTCCTTATTTATTCTCAATTTTTTAAATTTGGATGCAAATGGACAATCAGCAGCTACTCGATTTTGGCATATAGAAACTCAGAGACAATTTGCTTCAGTACTATGGAAGGATCCTTTGACTTACTCCTGGCATGGCCCAGATCCAGTTCTTATCTGGGGCCGAGGATCAGTATGCATTTACTCTAAGGAAATGAAATCTGCAAGGTGGCTACCAGAACGCTTAGTTAAACAGATCAGTCAAACTCAAGAAGTTGAGGATAATCACTTAGATAACTTCAGGGACGACAACTCGCCCTGAGAATATTTCCCCTATTAGTAGTATTAGGGATTTCTGGAGCTTTAGCTACAGGAACAGCAGGATTAGGAGTTGCCGTTCATTCATATACTAAACTCTCTAATCAGCTAGTTGATGATGTTCAGCCTTATCCAGTACTATTAATGATATTCAAGATCAGATAGACTCCTTAGCATAGGTAGTCCTCCAGAATAGAAGAGGATTAGATTTATTGACAACAGAACAGGGAGGGATCTGTTTGGCTCTACAGGAACACTGCTGCTTTTATGCAAATAAATCGGGCATTGTTCATGATAAGATAAAGAAGCTACAAGAAGACCTAATAAAAAGAAGAAAACTATTTGACAACCCCTTGTGGAGCGGGCTAAATGGAATATTACCCTACCTCCTTCCCTTATTAGGACCTCTGCTTGGCTTACTAATAATCCTATTGCTAGGACCTTTTCTTTTTAATAAATTGATGGCTTTTATTAAGCACGAAGTGGATGCCATTAAGATGCAATCTATACAGGTCCATTATCATAAACTTGAGATGGCCAAAAGGGAAAGTGCAAACTCCTTGAAAAGGAGAAAACCAATAACATTCAATAGAGTAAATGAGATAATTACTCTAATATTCAAGGAATACGATGACATTCAATAGAGTAATTGAGGAATTACTCTAATAGCAAACTTTCCGCCTTGGTGCGCTGGGCTGGTTAGCCAGAGACAGGCAACTGGAAGTTATACGTGACACTGACCACCGCCTAAGCCAGGAACTGGGCCTTATGCTGCCCTGCTTTCCAATGATGGGTTAGGTGGGTTGGTAGCGTATGGTAGTTCCTGACCTAAGACAGGCACAGTCCCCTTAAGGATATTCGGCCTTTCAAAGTTTAAAGAAAAGGGGGACCTGTGGGAAACTTGTGCTTGATAGCCATTTTGTAGTAAGCACCAGCCACATTAGCACTAACCTCGGGCTAGGTTTCTATTACCCCAAATCCTATCTCTTTCCCTATCTCCCGAAAGCCAGGCGTTTCTCCTTAGGGCTAGGAATTTTGGGTAACTTCCTCATTCCTCCTTCTCCCCATAAATACCCCGATCTACTGTTGAATAAATGAGACTTGATCAGAACTTTGTCTTGTCTCCATTCCTTGTGTCTCTTGTCCCTTTCATCCCCACTCCTCTTCTAGGGTCCTCGTTGACTTTTCCCGCGGGTCGGGACACTTTTCAGTTGAGTGTTTTCTGATTCTTTATATTTCAAATTTTTGACTTGATTCTTGCCTTCCCCTAGTCTGCTGTTAGGTCTCTGTACAATATTTTTTATTTCAATCAGTATATGTTTAATTTCTAGTTGGTCCTTTTCCATCTCTAGTTGGTTCTTTTTCATCTCCTCTTGGATTTCGCTAACTTTATTCAACTTTTCTAGGATATTCTTGAAAAACCTTATAAGCGTGGTTTTGAACTCTATATCCAGTCATTTGTTTTTCTCCATTTTTTTTTTGTTTGTGATCTCTTCCTTTGTCTCAGCATTTTCACTATGCCAGGAGAACTTCTCTGTTGGATTCAGCCTTATGATATAAGACTTGCAAAACTACAAAATCCTCTCTGTTGAGCTTGGGATGGGTGGAGTCCCAGAGCTTAACGGACTGCCTTGCCTTCCATGCGGCCCTGCCCTCAATGGACCCTGAGTCTCATGTGACTGGGCAATTGCTGGAGCGGTCCCTGTGTGCGCTCTCTTGCAGTGCCTCTAGACTGCTACCTTTCCGGATCCCCTGCACTCGGGCACCATATGAATCTGGGTCCCCAGGGTTTCACCCGAAACTGGGGTTTAGTGGAGTTACAAGTGGCACAGCTGTCTCCTACCCACTTGTGAAAGCCAGCGGCACAAACAGCAGTCGGTCTTCAGCACTCTGTGCTGTGCGTGTCACCCGACTTCTGCCTTTTGGCGACTCCCCAGATTTCCGTGTACTTCTCCCTTTTCACAGTCCAAATTCCCCCCGTATGAGTTTCGTCTGGACCTGGGGTTTAGTGTTGTAGGATAAGGGGTTCAGTGCAGTTGGGAGTCTCTGTTTCCTTCCCGCCAGAGAAAGCCAGTTAGGTACTCCAGCACCTGCTCTCTCCATGTGCACATCTCCGTACCTCAGCTGTTTGCAGCTCCTCTGGGTCTCTGTGAGCCCCTCTTTTTCCTTCTAGTTGTAGAATTTCCACTCAGCCAGCTTTCCTGTGGCTCTGGATGATGTCCGTTCTCTTTTAATTGTAGTTTTGAAATTGTTGTGCGAGGCAGCAGTGTAGGTGTTTACCTATGCCCCAATCTTGGATTCTCTGTATTTTTTCTTTTTATTCTCTGATTGGGTGTTTTCATCTACCTTGTCTTTCAAATTGTTGATTTAATCCTCTGCTTCATCTAACTTATTCTATATCCTTCTCGTATATTCTTCATTTCAGCTATTATATTATTAATTTTTGGTTCTTTTTCATAGTTTATATGTCTTTTTTCATGTTGTTGAAGTTCTCATTGAATTCCTTGAGCATCCTTACGATTATATTTGAGCTCTATATCTGGTAAATGACTTGCCTTTATTTCTTTTAGCTTTCTCTTTATCAGGTGATTTCTCTTGTTCTTTCATTTGGGGCATGTTTTTTTTTTTTATCTTTTGATTTTGGTTGCCTTTTTTTGTTTGTTTTTGTTTCTATATACTAGGTAGATCTGCTATGTCTCCCAATCTTGGTAGAGTGGCCTTATGTAGAAGGTATCTTTTGGGACCCAGTGGCATAGTCTTATTGATCACTTGAGCTGGGTGGTCCAGGAATGTCCCTTGTGTGAGTTATGTAACTACTTCTGTTGTAATTAAATCTTTATTGCTATTGGCACATTTGTGTTGGGGAGACCCTCAGGCTGGTTGGCTGTGACGAGTGACTCTGACCACAGTGTACAAACTGTTATTCAGGTGCTGATCATACAAAGTGAAATGCACCTCAGCAGGGTCTAGTGCCCCTAAGGCAGCAGTTCTCAACCTGTGGGTCGTGATCTGTTTTCTGATGGTCTTAGGCGACCCTGCTAGTGGTTCTCTGCTCTAGAGCCTAAGACCATCAGAAAACACAGATATTTACATTACGATTCACCACAACACGAGGAACTGTATTAAATGGTCACAGCATTAGAAAGGTTGAGAACCATTGCTAAGGTCTTCCTTAATACACTGCTTGCTCTGATATTGTCTGAAGCTGGCCATTTCAGGGTTTCTTAAAAGGACTGTGGTGCAGGTCCATGACAGATGCTGCCTGTATTTGAGCCTAGGCAACCTGTATGGAGCAAAAAAGTGTTACATAGTGTGTGCCTGCTTTTGCTGGACTGTTGTGTGCATGGGAAGGACTAAATTATGCACCAACTTTGGCTTTCAGCAGCACCGAGTCCAGAGACTAGTCAGCAAAAGTACCATTGGACCTGGAAATCTATCTCTACCTTCCTCTTCCTGCTGGCTTCCTGTTAGGCTCAGTCACTGAAAGAGCTTCTGATAGTACTAATGTTGCATGAGGTAGGTTCTCAGTAAGTCACCAGGTTGGGGTAAGTCATCTTTACTAGATTGATACAGGTTCAAACTCATTGCTAGTGCTGTGTCTGAGGCCACTTAGCAAAAGTCCCAAGATATACCAAGTCCAGATGCCCCTGCTGGGTGCTCACAGATCTTTTGTGGTAAGGTAAAGTTTTGGGTAGTTGCCAGGGTGAGGCCAGCAGAGTTTATCAATCCCAAACAGAGCAAGATTTGGCTGTGTGATAGGAAGGCTCTGTACCAGTCAGGTGTGGAAGGAAAAAATGACCCATATCCTAGCAACTCACAACTCCGTTTATTTCAGATTCTGCCAGGAGCCTGAACTCAGCAGAGCAGGGATGCAGATATTGAGATGGTGAGGCTAGTGAATATCTTGTGAGGGGGAGTCTCTGGCTAGGCTTGGTGAAGGTGGGACATGTGGCTCCTACCATAGAGCCCCACAACTCAGCCTGTCTCAGATTTTGCTAATACATTCAGTAGATGCTTGGGTGGGGGCTGCATTGGGATCAGAGGCTAGCAGATAAATTGTGAAGGGGAGGTGCTGATCAGTTTCATGGTAAAGTGGGGGCATGCCACCTGTCCCAAAGCCCACAATTCTGTCATTGATACCCAAGTCTGCCCTGTCCTCTACTATCTAGTTCAGGTGGCTAACTCCTCAGAAGGGTTCAAGTTCCATAGGGTGGGATGACAGTGAAGTCTAAAGGGTTGAACTATTGCATTCCACCAGGCTGATGCTATAAGGCGGGGAGTGCTACCCCAGAAAGATGGCATCAGCAGTGTGAAAGGACTTGGCATAAGGACATTGAGGCTGTTCTTTTAGCTCTCTAGCTAGAGCCCCAAACCACATTTTCTTCTTCATGAATTTAGTCGGCTCTTCCCTCCATTTGTTACAGTCCAGAGTGAGTGGTCATGAAGGAGATTTTGTGTGTTAGCCCTTTAAGAGGGCACCTATGTCTCTAGGAGACTCAAGTCTCTCCCTGGCAGGCAGAATCCTGATTTTCACAGCCAGGTGTTGTGTAGGCTCCTCTTCCAAGCTCTGGTGCTCTGAGCTGGGGATACAGGAGTGGGGGTGAGATTCATGTTCTTTAGGAGGAATCTTTGTTGCTAAGATGTCCCTCTAGAATCTCACTGCCTCCTGTGGGAGCAGGCCAGCCCTTGCCAGAGCTCCACCCTTATTACCAGACTTGATGTGGCTTCTGTAGATCCTTGTTTATAAGATTTCTGTTAAACTAGTCTTCAGTTGGTTACTCAGGTTGATGATTTATACGCTTGGTCTGGGGAGGAGGTGAGTGCATCTTTCTCCTACCTGGCTGCCACCTAGGATCCCTTTATTAACTTATTTATATTAATAACCCTATGGACCATGATTTTATCAATGGGTTGCAATCTCACATTATATACATATACATATACATATACATACATATATATATATATATATGTATATATATATATATATGTAATTACAAAACAAAACCATTTGTATTATTTCACAAGGTGCAATAATTTTCTTTATCAATTAAATAAGTTAGAAAATAACTTCAAAAACAGCCAAGTGGCAAACAAATTTCCTTGTAAAAGTCATAGTCATGTAAATGGTATAATTTTGAAAAGAGGAGGAAGGTAAAAGTTTCATCCTTCATAAGTTTCATAAAATATAGGATGGGGCAAAAGTAGATTTGTCTATGTGAAACATAGTTTATTCTTGTATTATTATTTAATACTGCATTACTATTTTTAATATGAACAACTGTAAACCTATCTTTGTCCCACTCTGTACTGGACCTACTCAAAGGTGAAGAGAAAAGGCAAATTTTAAAAAGAAATACATGTTAACAATTCAATTAATGTTAACAATTAATACATTTAAACGCATGAAGGCTAAATATCATGCTATTAAACAATCAATGGGTTACCAAGGAGATGAAATAAGAAATATAAAACAACCTGGAAACAAAGGACAATGAAAACACAACAATCCAAAATCTATGGGACACAGTGAAAGCAATTTTGAGAGTGAAATTCATAGCACTACAGGCCTATCTCAAATAAAAGAAAAAACTTGGTGTTAGTTATCTAACTCTACAACTTAAAGAATTAGAAAGAGAACCAAAAGAAAAGTCCAAAAGAAAGAAAATAATAAAGATTAGAGCAGAAATAAATGACATAGAGACCAAAAAAAGCAACACAAAAAGGTCAGTAAAACCAAGAACTGGTTCTTTGAGAGGATAAACAAAATTCATGAACCTCTAAGCAGACTTGCCAAGAAACAAAAAGAGAAGATCCAAATATAAAGAAATTTGAAATGAAAGAGGTGAAGTAACAACTGACTCCATATAAATACAAAGGATCATAAAAAAGTATTATGAACAACTCTGTTACAACAAGCTGGAGAACTTAGATGAAATAGACATATTCCTAGAAAAATACAATCTTCTAAAACTCAATCAGAAAGAACACAAAATCCTGAATTGGCTAATACCTACTGATAAAATTGAAGCAGTAATAAAAAAAAAAATCCATCAGATAAAAGCCTGGTCCAGACAGCTTCATAGGCCAATTTTACTAAACATTTAAGGAACTAACACATATACTCTTTAAGCTATTCCAAAAAAGTCAACAGGAAAGAACACTTCCAAGCTTCTTTTATGAGGTCAGCATTATCCTAATTCCAAAACCAGATAAAACATTACAAAGAAAGAGAATTACAGGCCAATATCCTTGATGAACATAGATGCTAAAGTCCTCAACAAAATATTAGCAATACACTAAAAAGATCATATACTGTGCTGAAGTATGATTTATTCTGAGGAGAGGCAAGATTGGTATAATATTCACAAATCAATAAGTGTGCTACAATACAATAACAGATTGCAAGACAAAAATCACCTGATTATATCAATAGATGCAGAAAAGCATTTGACAAAATCCAACAACTTTTTTTTTTTTTGGATAAAAACTCTCAACAAAGTGAAAATGGAGGGATCAGACCTCAACATAATAAAAACCTTATCTGACAAACTTACAGCCAACATCATACTCAATGGGAAAAAACTAAAACCATATCCCATAATAACAGAAACAAAACAAGGATGCCCACTTTTACCACTCCTGTTTGACATAGTATTGGAAGTGCTAGCCATAACAATCAGAAAAAGAAGAGAAATAAAATGCATCCAAATTTTAAAAAAAGGAAGTAAAACTGTCATTATTTGCAGACAATGTGATACTGTATATAGAAAACCCTAAAGACTCCATAAAAAAACTACTATTGTTAATAAATGAATTTGGCAACATAGCAAGATACAAAATAATACCCAGAAATCTATGGCATTTTTATACACCAATAATGAACTCACAGAATGAGAAATTTAAAAAAAAACAATTCCATTTACCAGTGCAATAAAAAATTAAGATACCTAGGAATAACCTTAATCAAGAAAATAAAAGACCTGCAATAGGAAAACTAAAGGATGTGGAACAAAGAGGAAGACATAAACAAGTGGAAGAATATGCCATGTTCATGGACTGGTAGAAACAACATCATTAAAATGTCTCTACTACATAAAACAACCTATCAATTCAATGCAATGCCTATTAAAATACCAATGGAATATTTCACAGACCTAGAACAAACTCTCCAAAAATTCATATGGAATAAAAAAAGACCCCAAAATAGCCACAGCAATCTTGAGAGGAGGTCATAAAACCAAATATCAAGCTATACTACAAAGCTACTGAACTCAAAAAAGCCTTGCCCTGGCACAAGAATAGGCATATAGACCAATGGAACAGAACAGAGAACCCAGAAATCAACCTAAGCCATTGTGCTCAATTAATATTTGACAAAAGAAGGTAGGAGCATACAATGGAATTAAAGCAGTCTATTCAATAATTGGTGTTGGAAAAATTGGACAGATACATGCAAAAAATGAAACGAGATCACCAACTTACACTATACACAATAATAAACTCAAGACAGATGAAATATTTAAATGTAAGATATAAAAGCATAAAAATCTTAGAATTGATAGGCTGCAAAATCTCAGACATCTCTTGTAGCATTTTATTTACTGATAAATCTCCTATGGCAATTGTCATTAAGGAGAAAATAAACAAATGGGACTATATCAAAATAAAGTTTCTGCACAGCAAAAGAAATCATCAACAAAATAACAAGAGTGTCTACTGCATGGAAAAACGTATTTGCCAATGATACATCCAATAGGGGTTAATCTCCAAAATTTATAGGGAACTCATACAATTTAACAAAAGGAAATTTTGTTAAAAATTTTTTATTAAAAAATTGATAAAGGACCTAAATAGACACTTCTCCAAGAGGCATATGAAAAAACACGAGACCTGGGGCACAAATTCACTCATGGGTGGGGTCCAACTGGCCCACCCAGATCAGGGCCATATGTCCAGTGCAGCCATGGGGGTGGGTCTGTGTGCAATTGGCTGGCCAGCTGGTCCCACCCTTGATCAGGGTAAGGGGTGTTTTCAGGTGGGGACATCAGAGAAAGGGGACCCAGGTGGTTGGCAGGTCAGCCCCACCCCCTGGTCATACTCCTGGTCAAACTCCAGGTGGAGGGGACAATTTGTATATTAGCCTTTTGTTTTATAGGATGCTCAGTCACTTAATCATTGGAGAGATGCAAATCAAAATTACAATATGGTACAGAATGGCTATCATCAACAAATCAACAAAGAAAAAGAGCTGACAAGGATGTGAAGAAGAGGGAATCGTGGTGCACTGCTGGTGGGAATGCAGACTGGTGCATCCACTGTGGAAAACAGTATGGATTTTCCTCAAAAAAGTAACAATGAAACTTTCTTTTGACCCAGTGATCCTACTTCTAGGATTATATCCTAAGAAATCAGAAACACCAATCAGAAAGGATATATGCACCCTTATGTTCATATCAACACAATTTACACTAGCTAAGATTTGTAAACTAAGTGCCCATCAGCAGATGAGTGGATTAAAAACCTGTGGTACATTTATACAATGGAATACTATGTAGCTGTAAAAAAGAAAGAACTCTTAGCATTTGAAACAGCATGGATGGAGCTGCAGAGCACTGCTAAGCAAAATAAGCCAGTCAAAGAAAGATAAGTATCACATGATCTCACTCATATATGGAATATAATGAACAACATAAATTGATGAACAGAAAAAAATAGATCCTAAGAAATAGAATCATGGAACAGACTGTCAAACTTCATAGGGAAGAGAAGGGACGGTGATCAGGTGGGAAGAGAACAACCAATGGATTTGTATGCATATATGCATAACCAATGGACATAAACAATAGTACGTTGACGATATGGGTTGGGGGTTGGGCACAGGTTGGGAGTGGTGAATGGGGGAAAAAGAAGGCATATGTAATACTTTCAACAATAAAGAATTTAATAAAACCATAATGCAATGGTTTTTGGGAAAATATATTCAACTGTAATAATAAAGCAGTATGTCCCAATAAAAACAGGAAAGATGCAAACAAAACAAAACAGATTGGGTTTCTGTCACTTGTTCATGTACAGGTCACCTTCTATAAACATACGTACTTGCTGACATCATGATGGCTGAGTTTCATTGTTGCTCAGAATAAAGCGGGGCTTGC
The DNA here is from genome assembly GCA_011751065.1 of Lasiurus cinereus. Lineage (NCBI taxonomy): Eukaryota > Metazoa > Chordata > Mammalia > Chiroptera > Vespertilionidae > Lasiurus > Lasiurus cinereus. The sequence continues at coordinate 38,695 of JAAGEH010001762.1, forward strand.
TAGAATGACCACTGTGGTAATAGCATGCCGGGATCCAGGAGCTGATGTGGTCAAGATTCCCCAAGGAAGGTATACTGCACACTCATCTCCAGCCTAACCCTAGAACCTTCTAGACTGCATGCACCTCAAAGAGGCATTCTGTTTCTGGCCCTTTTGGGGGCATCATCCAATATATGGTAGTTTGTTTCAAGGCCAGGCTTACCACAGTTGCTTCTTCTAGGTCTATTTTTCTCCTGCCCCAGTTCCCTCCCTCCCTGTGATGTCAGCTATTTAGGGAGTGCCAGAGGCTGAGCCCCTCTGGTCTCTGTGAGGACTCCAATGGTGAGAAGTTTAGAGTCTCTGGCGTCACATTACAGCATTTAAGCTAGAGATAGAAATGTTTAGCCTGTTGGTCAAATCTGGCACACAGATATTTTGTTTGAGCCCACTTAATAAAATTGGAAGTTTTTAAATAAAGTCAGAGTACTGATTTTTCCTAAAAAGTGTGAAGATCTGGCAACAAGGGGCCATATTACTATTCACTGATGCTCAGCAAAAGTTTAGAAGGGGCAAGTATTTCCATAATGACTTCTCTTATTTCAGGCCAGTCTAGCACCACCAGTCTCCTTGGAACATTAATGGAGCACTGGTGGAGGACAGCTATGGACCTGTTAGGAGATGAGGCAGGGCAGAAATGTAGTCCCGATCAAACTTTGACTTCAAGTTCATTGTGGGGACAAAAGTAAATAAAAAATAGAGTCTCTAAGCATCTGAATCTCTTTATTCTACCACGTACCTACTGAGCAGAGTGGGGGCGCGGGGGAAAGACATGGCTGAAGGGTTCAGAGAGAGGCTGCAGCTGTACTGCTTGCTTTTCTTTCTGGCCACATACTTAAACCAGAGAGTCCTGCAATCAGACTGGGACCTTGTGACTATGTGGATGGAAATGATGTAACACCAGCTCTAAGCCTGGCCCTTAACTCCTCCTTCCGCTTAACATCTTCCGCTTGCAATTTCTTTCCTTGTTTCAAGAGTCACAGATCCAGTAGAGGATTCTGAGGTCTCAGAAGATGAATGAGCCACATGCTACAAGGAGCATAGATCTCTGAATGGTTCTGTAGTGCAGAGTGCTCCTCTCCTCAGATCTCCTGGATTCTAATGAGAGCAAGAAATAAACTTCTTCAGTTTTAAGCCACTGAGATTTAGGAGCTATTAGAGTGATTACTGTATCCTGATGAGCACACTGGCCTTGAGTAGTACACAGAGTCAGGGATTACTAAATTCCTTCTAGAAAGTTCAATTTCCTTTGAGGACAATTTTCTCAAATAAATATCCAAAGACTTCTAAATTCTTTCCATCCAATCACTGCCTCATCACCAATAACTTGGTTTCTGTGATTCAACTAGAAATACACTTTCCAACAGTTAAAACTGCCAAATTCAAAATACTTCATTCCCATTTTTCTTTTGTTCTTCGGATATTTAACACTTTTAAGCACACTCTTCTAGACTGTTTCATATTCCAATTCTACCAGCACTTACTAACTGTGAGACCCTGGGCAATTCTGTAACTTCACTGAACTCACCTATGGGCTTGTGTGAGAATCCATTAAGATAATTCAAGGGCATTGAAAGAATATTTTGAACAAATGCAAGAGTTCCCTGAATTCACTGGGATGTATAGTGCAGTTTTGTCATTGTCTTCCTCCTTCTTTGGCTTCTTCCTCTCTCTGCTTCCTGATTTTTATTTTTTTCAAGGATTATTGTATTGGATCTTTTCACATCTCATTTGTCCTCTGTGATTGGCAGTTTTATGCCAGGTTCTAAATGTTCTATCAAGTTTTATTTCCAATTTGCTTCCACCATACCTATTCTCTTACATGTCATCAAATCCTATATACACAGAAATAGATCAACTGACCTCTTTCCTCTGGGCCTTTGTGACAGACCCAGTTAAAGATGATCAAAAAGAAAGAACTCCTCGAGGACATAAATTGTGTCATATGTTCTGTGCACTATTACTAAGTGATTGAGGCATAGAACATCCCAATGACCTAGTAGAGATTTCTTTGAGGGATTGTGAGTGCTTGCTAAGTTCTAAGGACTTTATATATTTCAAGATCAAGAAGTATGTTCCATCACTCATGATCTTTCTATTCTTCTCTCCTAATTACAGGACCTAACTTAGGATTATTTCAGTTGGTTTATTTTTCCTTAGAATAGTTTACCCAGGGTGAGAGCCACAGAGTATTTGATGTTGAAAATACCTCTCAAAATTAGTCTGTCAGAGTTAAGTAATTTTAGAAACATGAAACAAGTCAGAGCCCAATTTATTGAGGTTCTTCATCTGCCATTAGAGGGATCAGCAGGGATAGAGGAGTCCTGATTGCTTAGAGTCACTGAAGGGTAGTTGAGAGCAAATAAGCCAGAGAAGAAGTTAGCACAGTGAGAAGTAAGAGATATGTTCAGTGTCCCAGAGAGATTAAAAGAAGATGGTATAGTTAACTTCATAAAATGTTAAAATGTCAAAGAGAATGTGTTCACTCCTACATTGAGTCATTCTAAAAGAATTTTGTTGTTGTTGTTGTTACTGGCAACTACCTAGGGATTTGTATTGGACAACTGGCCAAGGTTAATTACTAAGCAATGACCCAAACAGACATAGTTTCATTGAGATGGAAGAGACTAGTGAGGACTATGAGCAAACAGAGACCCAGGTAGGGCAGCCAAGGTTGATGTGATCCAGGGATGGAGGATTATGGAGCTAGTGGGAAATTAGGTTGTTCTGAGTCTTTTATAGTCCTCAAAACAGAAGAAGAATGCCAGAGAAATCAGTGAAGAGGAAGAGCCAGGCACATTGGGTGCACTTCAACTAATTAGAGAAACCTCAGAGTAACCTTGCCTTTGATTATTGGTTCAAGGGACAACTATGTGGTGTACTTTTTACTTCTCACTTAGCTTCCACATGAAAAAATAAGGCGTGCACCTTTCAAGAAGTGCTTTCAAATGTTTAGAAAGAAATAACAGTGTGTGTGTGTGTGTGTGTGTGTGTGTGTGTGTGTGTGTTTGTGTGGGGTGGGGTGGGGGGTTGGGGTGGGGCACATCTCTGGAGAATGACTTATATATGGGTTGGAGCCCTTGATAGGATATGAATCTTCTTATAAGGATAGTCCCATGTGGCCATGGTGCAAAAGCCATGGGGAAGAGATTGCACAGCAGATGCCCAAGGTCCAGGGGAGACTAGCAAACTTGTTTTGTTTCACACATAAATTACTCGCCAACATTTAAAAATAGGAAGATTAAGCATAAAATATGGGTTTCCAGTTTCTCTTTAAAAATGGAGATTATTTTTTAAAATAGAGAGTTTGAGCAAATTGGCTGGATCTGGGGATCTGTTTTCTCCTTTAAATGGGTCAAGCAATGTAGTTTATTCACTATGTCATCTGCCTAGCCCTTACAGAGATCGAAGTTGGTGACCTTAGCTATGCAGCATTGTTGAAATCGATTCTGTTATTTTAAATCACATTTTCAGGCAACATTATGAAATCTGGGTTTCTTAAATTCCTAGAACCAAAGAGACTTTGGAGACAGTCTAATTCACTTTTTCTTTTATTTATAGAGTCATTATGACAGTTAAATGAGTGATTTTTTGTGAAGTGTTCCAAACAGCCTGGTAAATAGTTAAGTACTATGTTTATAATTATTAAATAAAATAATTTAAAATATTTTTATTGATTTCATAGAGGAAATGAGAGGGAAAGAGAGAGAAACATTGATTGATTGCTCCCAGCACACCCAACACTGGGGATCAAGCCTACAACCTGGGCATGTGCACTGACCAAGAATTGAACCTGACACCCTTCAGTCTGCAGGCTGACATTCTATCCACTGCACCAAACCTGCTAGGGCTTAAATAAAATAATTTAAATATTGTCAGTGTTTAATGTGGTTGCCAATTCATATTTACCTTTTCCTATTGTTTTTTTATTTCTTTAATTTGAGTTTAAGCTAAACAATGGCTTATTCCCAGGTTGCTGTGTCTATTCATGATCATAGTGAGAAATGGATCTGGTACCCTTGCATGTTTTACTTTCTGCATTTATAAGTTGCACAACTGAGTCCTCAATGCCTTATAGAGATTTTTAGTAAAATATCTTTTAGTCTTGATTTGTTCTTGATCCTGCCTTCTCCTTTTGCCTTACCTATCCCAACACAAGGACATGTGGCCTGAACAGAAAGAATCTGAATCACAGAGAATGATGCCATTCAATTTTGCATATCTCCTCCTAATTTATAAGCTTTGCACCCACCTTCATCTTCCTACAGAAAGGATTCTATGGTTTTTTCAGCTAGAAACTGTAGCCCAACTCCTGGGTATTTCAGAAAGCTCAGCTTCTCATAATCCACTGAGGAATACAGGCTTTGTTCTCTTTCAGACTAGGAATCCAGTGGCTTCTGTGCCCTAGGCATCTTCATAGTCAAGCTGCACATAGTCCTAATTTTCAGGTCACTCATTCTTTACAGCATAGTGGCTATCTCTACCTTAGAAAGCCATTAATAAAAATTGGAAGAGCCTCTAGCTCTATTTTCTGTCAAACCTCCCCTTGCCATTCCCATTTCCAAATCACAACTAACTAATGACAAAATACAAAATAAACTTTTGTTAATACTCATCAGTAGTTGTTTAAAACAGTGATACTACTGCTGAAAAGGTGATGCAAAATATTAATCCCTTAAGTGGAGACCCTACTTTCAGGGACTAATTTTTACCCCCTGAGAATACCGAGATTATCTTTATTATTTCTTTTCTCTATTTCTCGTTCTTGGTAGATGTTTTTAAAACAATAAACACCTTTATTACATGAGTTAAGATTGGAAGGAGGAAGATTTATTTGCCTTTCTGGGCCTTGAATTTCCTTAGCTAGAACTTTAGGTCCTTTCCCTCTACACATAATCATCTGCTTGGCCACATTGGTCTGGTCCTGAAGTGAGGCAAGCAAGAACCTTGTCCTGATGCAACTGTTCCTCAAGAAGACTGCTGATTTTGATATTTTATTTACTTTCATCATATTTCTTCTGAATTTTCTTTGATCATTTTTTTGTTTAAAATCTCTTCTTCAGGGGTCAGCTTGGTCCTGTTCTTGTGGCACAGGGGCAGTGCTAGAGGGACTTGTATCATAGTAGGTATGGTGAGCATGCTACAGTTCTTTACTCAGGGCTTGATGTGGCCCAATCCACTGTTGAATACATTGTAAACAACATCAATAATCCTTGTTTTGTGTGTACAACACTCCAAGCCCAAGGAAAAAGTTGCCGATATCCAGCCTCAAGGCTTCGTACTTCCTGTTGCCTCCCTGCATGCAAACTGTGTGTATTTGGCAGGGGCCAATCTTTGTGTTGGCAGCAGAACATCCTAGCACATATTTTCACTTCTTGTGGTGGGGCTTTCTCTTGCCCCAGGTTTTGCAGTGCTTATACTAGTTGTCTTAAAAGATGCCCATTGCTCTGCATCAGCTGGAAAGAGCCTTGGGAGAATTTCTTAATTTATTTATTGCCTTCCTTGAAATATTATATTTAATTATGATTTATCCACAATAATCTAATCATAAACATCATCTATAATAATAAAAACTTAATATGATAATTAGACTGGATGTCCTTCTGGACATCCTTCTGGATGAACTTCCGAATGACCTTCTGGATGAAGCTGGGCTGCCAGGGAAGCACAGGTTCCAGGTGCCAGAGAAAATCCAGTGCCAGCAGCTGGGGGAATGAAGGCCTACTCTTATACAAGTTTTGTGCAGCAGGCCTCTAGTTTACTAGTACATATAATTATTTTATATAAAATCGTATGGATAAATAATGCTTTTAAAGAAGTGATACCTGTATCTTGGTGCACGTGCATAGGTGGTGCTTGTGTCAACACTAATCATTGGAAGCAAAGCTATAAGGGAATAAGTGCCCACTGGGAATTTTAATTAAGGGATACTCCCCCCATAAAATGGATATTTATTTTTCACAGATGAAAAAACTGTTTTTCAGCAAAATTAGAAACTTTCTCAGGGTCATACTATTGATAAGGGCAGAGTTCAGATCCAACTTCTGGTGTGTCAGATCCTAAGTTCTTGTACTTTCCAACTAGTGTATGGGTAAGTTTTCAGCTCTTAACTCTGATGGGATAAAGGCTCCGAGACATTGTTTACAAAACACACTATTCCTAAAGCCCACAGAGTTTATAGTCTCTGCCTTATCACCAGCCAATATGAGAAAACTACTTTGTCAGATTCTAAAAAGGGTGTTCTGACAGCAATGCAATAAAGAGTTGACATCAGAGGGTTGGAAATATACTCACTAGATCTTTTGGGATTTGAGAAATTGATTTTTATGGAATTTAACATAGATGAAAGCATTTCCCAAACGTACTTGGAACCTGGGCCAGTTATGTTCTTCTCTAAAAAATTAAGTTCTAACCCTGGCCAAGTAGCTCAGTTGGTTAGAGCATCACCAAGGTTGTGGGTTCAATCCCTGATTAGGGTACATAAAAGAATCAAACAATGAATGCATAAATAAGTGGAACACAAATTGACCTCTCACTCTCTTCCTCTCTTGAAAGCAATAAAAAATTTTAAAAATTGATTTCTAATAGACTGGCTTTCAACCCCTCACTTGAGTGGTTTGTATGGAAGCTCTCTGAGTGGGGTAAAGAACACAGAATCAGACTCTCTGGAACAGAAGTGACCAAGAGTCCCAGCCATTGATAGAAAGGCAGTTGGGTGAGTTCTGGCCAGGAAAGAAACTTAGCTACATTTAGAGCAGTATGAAGATTGTTATGGACAGCTATTGAGAGGGTTAACTTGAAAGGTGGGCAGGAAGAGCAGGGGTCCAATGGAAAACAAAGGCAGGTGGAACATAGGCAGGGGCATACATGACAGTTTGAGTAGCCTAATCACAGGAACCAAAAATGCAGAAATAATAAATTTGTTTCTGGACTCAAAGTAGGAGGCATGGGAAACCAATGAAGGGCCAACAGCAACAAGGTGTACAAATACATAGTAACAGGGAAACTTCAGGTCTGTTGCTGGGCAAGAACAATTGAGGGGATCAATCAGGTGACAACATGTATAGATATGAAAGCAGGCTTATAGCAAATATATACCCCTGCACTATAAGGCTTAAGGGGGCAGCCATTATGGGTCCCCTGTCTCTGTGAGGGGAGTCTGAATCTGCTTGTAATAAATTTTCCACGTGTTTGTTTAAATCTTTTGGTCCAAGGATCTCATTCTTCTTGGTCTCAAGAAACGACTCTGGGGAAAAACTTCGGCTCGCCATTCTGGTTATCACTATTACAGTGTGAAACCATATCATGGTCTCCAAGATATCCTAATGATGTGAGAACACACTGTTATGACCCCAAAATCATACTTTTACTGGACAGGTACTGGACCTGGAGAGGGTAGCATATGGGTTCTTGACTGCATGCAAGAAAAATTTCATAACATGTGTCCAGATGATTTTGAGAGTACTTTTATTAAAACTGGAGACAGTGAAACAAACAAGAAGTTTAGAAGAAACAACAAGAGAGAGACTAGGCAGGGCTGCTTTGGCTCTGAGAAATCCGAGCAAATGGGGCATTGGAGACAGGTTCAGGAAGTTAGTCAGGACAAACTGCCACTACCCATTGATTCCATGGTTGCAAGTCTCCTGGACGACCTTTAGAGTTTAGGAGATGAGAAAAAAGAAAGGCATGGGTGTGGTCCTGAGAGAGAGAGAGAGAGAGAGCACACTCTGGTCCTTTGATTTGAGGCTTTTAAAGGCTAGGAGTTTAGGGAGGTCTTAGGGAAGGATCTCAATAGAATATTTCTCAGCTTTATGCTGATAAACCTGAATAACATTTATTCCCTTAACTTCATCTGTCTTGGGATGATTGGCACAGATGGCACTAATTGGATTTCTGTTATCTATCTCCCTGAGTAGGGCGACTAAACTATTTGCCCCCTGGTTGGGGAGGAGAGGTGTAAACCATTTACTCCTAAGTGTCCTTGTTTAGGGAAGATAGGATTTTATGATTTACTAGATGTCTGTAACCTGCTTGTCTGTTTAACTATCTGTCTCAGTTTCCCTATTCTACTTGATCTGGCTGGCCTGAATCAAAGGAGACTGCTCAGAAATATGTTCTTGAACCAAAATTCCCCATGGGCTTATTTTCTTATCTACTTCAGTCTTTGGCATCTTTGGGCCATTTGGATTATGGTTTTCTACATAGATTTTTATATAAGGGACAACAAACTAAATAACACTTTTGATATTAGTGATGTATACTTTCAATGAAAAAATAGCAGTGTTAATCACGTTGTTTCTTTTTTAAAATATGTTTGTTTGTTTTTTAAGAAAGAGAGGGATAAACAGATGGAAACATCGATGAGAGAGAAACATTGATCAGGTGCCTCCTGCAAACCCCTACTGGGGATCAAGCCTGCAACCTAGGTATGTGCCCTTACCAGGAATCAAACCAGTGAGCACTTGGTCAACCACTGAGTAACATGGGCCAGGCATATTATTGTTTCTTCAATGATTGACAATAAAACATCCAAAACATTAAATGAATTCTTCATGAAGGCAGTTTTGGGGGGAGTTAATCTAAGATGGTCTAAATATATAAATTTTTTCAGGCCTCGCTATATTATATTTCAGCATGTTTATCACATTATGTCCTTTAAATCAAAGTAATTCTAATTCAGCCCACTTTTATAGGGCTGATAGAAAATTTAATGTTCATAATTATTGAGATTCCCCATAGACTTGGGCAAGGACTTCCCACCACCTTCTACAGAACAATATGTTCAGGGGATCCTCTGTCTTGGTCCTTGCTGGTGCCTCTGTTGCTTCCTGTGATGGCTTTCCCATGTGCCCACTTGGCTGGACTGTCCTACGTCTCCCAGAATTTCCTTTCTGTGTTTCCTGTCAGCATGATCTATGAGGGAGATTCCCTCTTAACCGTTGGAGGATGGAAGGAAGGCAGCAGCACTTTTGTAGCACACATACTAGCACATTGTTTCTGATTTGTCCGTTCATCTTATTGACAGGAAGCAGCAATTTGGCCTGCAATTGCTTTCTCTTCCCCCTAGATTTTCCTTCAGTTTCTCTGACTTGTGTGTGTGTGTGTGTGTGTGTTTAGGTTCTTGACAAATGACCTTGGTCTCTGTAGAATACTCTTTTTACCAAGGTTGGAGGCCATAAGAATCCATGTGGGCCCTCCAGGCCCTTGTAGGGTTCCAGCTTGCTCATGATCTTTCTTCCTGACTACGAGCCTCCCAACATGGAGACAACTTTGCAGAGATTGCTTAGTGAACCCCATGAGTGCTTAAGGCAGTTCCTTTTTTTAAATCTGTATTTATCTTCTACTGGTTCTGCTTCTCTGAGTTACCTGAATACACTTCCAAACTGCTCTCTGAGGGCACAAGCCTTTGTTAAGGCTGGAATCCCAGGATCTATATGGGGCCTGTTTACATATATATAGCAGTAGCCACTCATCGCTAAATCACTGTCATTGTCTCAGTGCAGCATAGTTCTTTGCCATAGTACAACCTGAAACTTCTGTCCTTTTTCAAGTCTGGAAGAAATTCCACTGTGTGGTTCTGTTTTATGGTCTTTATCCTGGAGAATCTAATGATATTTCCTGGAGTGGGTTGAGCCTGACAGAAGACAGTGAGGTTTGACTTCAGGCCACTTCTGCTTTCAATACCAGTAGAAACATAGAGTGAGGCAAGCCAGTATAATACTTTATTGTCTTGGAGTTGGAGAGGTTCATGTAGAAGAAAAAATTAAAAATATGCACACACCCTTCAATAATTGTCCAGCCATTGGAGGGCATAGCTAAAGATGGGGACAGAGATATGCTCCTTAGCAAATGATTCCAAAAGCCAGCTCAGTTGTTTCCAAATTCTATGCCTGACAAATCAGAAACTCCGAGAGTAGGGTACAGGAAATTTAATGATGCACAACTAAAATAAAAACAGCTGTCTTAGAGAGCATCTTCTATATAGTAAATGTCAATTCTCTTTGTGGAATATTTGATGCTAGTGGATAGCAAATAGGGCCTAGTGTGTTTGCTACTCCATATAGTTAAATAGGCATTTGTGTGTTCTAGAAGCTAAAAGAGGCAGAAATAGAATTGACATTTCATTAGTCATGTTCGAAAGTTTTTTTATCCAGTATTATGCAATTGGGAAACAACCCCATCTTTGGGATAACATGAGCACTGAGAATAACAATCCAATAAAAACATGTGTTTGGGGGTCACCGTGGCTGCAACTCACAGGTTGGGGGATGTGTTAGCCAGAGAGGGGTGCAGCTCCACATTTGCCTGGGTGCCCTCCTGAGGAACCTGGCAGGCTTCTAGGATCTAGAGGAGCTTCAGTTCACTGAGGAAACAAACATAAGTCGAATATGATGGTGAGGGAGATTGTTCACTAAGAATGCTAAGCCTGACTGGAGCAATATTCTGTGGGTCCCAGTGTGAAGACTCAGTACACTGATCTTTCAATGTCATGCAATGGATTAGGAGAATGGAGAATCTCTGTGGGAAGTTGTCCAAAAGAAACTGCAGGACCTTGATGAAGGTAATTGATAAAGATGAAGAAGTTGAAGCTGACATAAATATTAATACCCCAGTCTTATCCTAAAATAGGTATGAAGAAGGAATTCAATGAAGTCTTTTTGAAGGAAATGATTGAGTCTGTGAGCTGTTCTTTCATGAGTTGTATTCTTGGAACCTCTCCCCAAATTTCTTTTTTCCAATCCTCACCAGAGGATGTTTGATTTTTATTTTTAGGGAACGGGAAAGGGAGGGAGGGAGGGAGAGAGAGAGAGAGAGAGAGAGAGAGAGAGAGAGAGAGAGAGAGAGAAATATCAATGTGAGAGTAACAGCAATTGCTTGCCTCCCATATATGCTCAACCAGGGTTTGAACCCACAATCAATTGAACTACACTGGCCAGAGCTCCTCAAACTTCTTTCTTATCAGCCAAAGCTGTGACCTACATGCCAAGAACTCCTTAGGACAGAGCCCAGTGGACTCCCAGCTGCTGGGACATCAGCAAAGAGGGTGCCTCCATAATAGTTTGGAGAAAACTGCTCTCACAGATAAGATGGAATTCAAGAAACTAGTTTCCAAACTAATGATGTCAGTATTCATCAAACTCCTATGGCCAGGAGCCTACAAGGATGAAAGCTTCAAGAAATGGGTGTAGTTATATTACTGGTCAGGGACTGGCCTGGAGCTGGTCTGCCACAGTCTGCCCCATAGTGTGTGAATCCTTGACTTCATTCATGTAGGAAAGATTTCACAACACAAGTTCAGGTGATTTAGAGAACACATTTATTAATGCTGGGGACAGTAAAACAAAGAAAGACTTAGGGTAAAAGAGACAGAAAGAGAGAGACTAGGCAGTGTTCCATTTTGGCATCTAGAAATGTTATAGATCAAAAGTGAGCCAAGGTGGGGCTGCTTTTATCTCACTGGTAAGTCTGAGAAAAGGGGGCCTTGGAGATAGGATCAGAGGTTAGCCTGGGACAAGCTGCTGCTGGCCACCATTTCCCTGATTGTAAGTCTTATGGAATCCTTAGAGTTTAGGAAGAAATAAAAAAGTCATGTCTGGGAAGAGGCATGAACATGTTGGAGAGAAGGGTTGAGGAATTTCTGGCCCTCAGGCTATATAAGGCCCACAAAATCGTTTGATCTGGTCCTGCCAAGGTAACTGCAGGCAGGACTTGAAATTCAGTCAATCTAGGAGCTTTCTTCATAGGAATATAAATTATATCAAGTGAATGGTGTAATAAATATCCAAATGGCCCTTGGTGGAAAAAGGTTCCTCACCCCTGCTCTAGAGCAATTCTGCACTAGGTCTTTGTCTTGAAGCTTTTTCATCTGTTTTCTTTCTCCCCCCGCCTCCCCCAGTGGATGAGAGTCTTGGGGGCGGGTTTTAACAGAATATTTATCTGCTTTCCAGGTGTGCTTTTAATATGTTGATGCATAAAAATGAGTGTATAGGGGAGTTTTGGATTATTCTTTGGTCTTCTTTGCTGTTTTATTTATTTTTTTTATCTTGGGTCTACCTAGATTTAATGGTTTTTTTTTGTTTTTTGTTCCCCTAACTTCATATGCCCTTGGGTTTAGCTGGCACAAATGATATTAATTGGGTCTTTGTTCTCTATTTCCCAGGCAATGTTGATTTAAGCTCTGTATTCTCTGGTTAGGGAAAGGATGTATAAACTATTTGCTTTCAAGTATCCTTAGTTGAGGAAGATAAGGTCTTGTGATTCACAAGCTGGCTGTAAGTTGTTCAAATTGTTTAGCCTTATTCAATTTTCTTGTCTCAATTTCTCCATATCACTTGACCAGGAATTTTCCTAGCTTCTTGCTATCCTGCCACAATATAGCACTGTATTTGATTTATTGACTTCAATCTCTTGCCAAGGAAACTTGTCTCCAAAGAAAAGCCATTTCTAGGGGTTACTAAAGGAAAGTTAGATTCCAGCCTCTGAAATGGTGAGTGTAGAAGCTGTAGGTAAGGATGATTTAAGTCACTTGCCACACTATCTGAACCATTATGACTCATTGAGAACGTTATCTTTAAGATGAAAGAAATGCCTAGAGAAAGAAGGTTGCTCCTGCTCTAATGGGCCCTGGCAGCTGAATCACACACAGCTCAGCTCATAGGGGCTCTGTTTACAATGGTGAGTGAGCATTTATATAATTGGTGCGAACAAATCAAGCGCTTAATTCTACTAAGAAATGTAACAGGTCCCAGAGATTGTATATTATTTGTTAATTAATAGAGTTCTGTTGATTAAATAGTTAGTAGGGTCATGACTTACTTCTGTCTCTGAAAACATGATACAAAGAAAAGGATTTTGTTTGTGTTTCCATCCCCCCACCTCACTCCCCCACAAATTATTTACTTTATGCTAGTGTTGTCCCTAGTTTTTCTTGCATAATTGACAAGCTTGGCTATTCAGTGTGTTTACAAATTAATGTTGAGTGATCTGATCAATACAAAGATTGGGAGGCTAATCGGGTGCACAGTGGCTGTGGAAGAGCAACCAGTTAATCCTGAGAAAGTGCTGAGTCAGCCAAGTGCAGCATTAATGATGTCTGTAGTTAACAAAAAGTTACACCTCTCTGAGCAAGTTGAGTTTTTGTTGAGGGTTAATTTAGAAAATGAATAAATTATCAACTGAGAATGTATTGGCAAGTGGCATTGAGGTTCACTGAGATGATAAACTTGCCTGGTCCTTAAAATGCTGTGCAGTAATCCTAACCTTTAGTTTCCTGTTGGTTAATCCATATTCTAAAGTAGTCTTTGGAGGTATGCAGGATTGAAGTGTTTCTTATTCAGGAAGAGCTCTTGTGTGTGGGAAAGAACTGCATGAAAAGTGAAATGACAATTATTTTACTGCTACAACTTTGGAAAGCTGGCCCTTGAATCACATGACAGAAAACCACCCCAACTTCTTTGTTCTATATTTTGTTCTCACTAAGAATAAAAAAAAAAATAGTTTATGCCAAGTAGAGATGAATTTTTAGAAAGCATCTCCCAGGCCTTGTTGAAACTTATGCTGAGCTCTCTTCCCTGTTGCCAGTGGTATAGATGAGGCACAAGCCTGTTCATTTGACTGGTTTGGGGTCTTGCCCAGTATCCCTGCTCTTAATTTCTGTCTGCATAGTCAGAAACACTTTGAATATTTGATATTTGAGGACAGTATCTAATGTCAACATAATAAAACTATTTGAATTTCCAAAACCAGTATTGAAACCAGGTGGAACTAGCTGATGATTTCTTAATCTCAGACTTGGAAATAAATGTAACTATTTTTCTGAAGTGTGTTTAAAAAAACATCCTGCCTCAAGATCATTGTTTACTAGAATCAACTTTCAAAGTTGTTTCAGAGATAAGCATTTATTCCAGAATAAGACAAAAGCATGAAGAGCCTGTCCAGAGTCAGGAGAAGTGTGATGGTGGTTTTTCAAACATGACTACAACTGTGTTTATACTAAACTATGATACTGTTGCTATAGAATCTATGGCAGCCTCTAACCAAAGGCCTGTGTATGAAGAGGAGAAAAGAATGGTGTTCACTCAGCCTCTCCAACTGTTCATAAAGAGTGGGAAAGTTAACATTTGGTTAAGATCCAAACAGAACTTGTTTCAGGAGACTTTATCTGACATGATACTTGTTTTATGCCAAAATTATATTTAATATCCCTTTTGAACTCTGTGTTCTTATAGAGTTTTTTATTGTTTTGTTTTTACAAATATTGCTTTCATCATCCCTGTGATGTTTTATTATTTGTTTCATTTAGTATGACTTCTGCAACATGAATTAGACATTAGCTCACTATGTTAGCAATGAAAGAAAAATCTAATCCAGGTGAATTTTAAAGGACAAATACATATATTTTTTTAAGTTCTAGAGAAAAATTTGGTTTGATTTTTTTATTTCTGTTAATATGAAGAAGTGAGTCCAATTCTCTTAAAAAAAACTGCACAAAACCTGCTACTTACTGAAATGAGGAAAACTTTACAAAAATAACTAGGGTGGGGTCAGAACCATCAGAAGAATTTACTAGAAAGGTGTATTTGTTAATTGCAATCTGAAACTTAGATTTTTTTCCTTTGTTTTTTAAATAGTGACAAAAATTGTGCACTATTTAAAAATTTTAATTAAAATTTAAATTTAATATGAGAATGTAGTTTCTGAATGTTAATTTTTAAATAAAAATGTTAATATTTTTAGAAAAAAAATCTAATTTCAGTTTTTATCATTTTACTTATGATCCCAGGCACACATGAGGAATAATGAAGGCCACAGTCCAAGTTTAAAGTCAAGACCAGAGTAGTCTGGATTCAAGACAGAGTTGTGGACCAGATTCCGATGCCAATCAGAGAAACTGCCTCAATGGTATTTGAGCCAATCTTGCTTCTCACAGTGACCTATGATTTTTTTATATTTTAAATATTATGGTTGAGTATTGACTATTATAGATATACATATTCAATGTATTTCAATCAATTCCTGTTATTCTTTTTGATGCTCAAAATGTCCTAGATTTGATCAGTGGATATTGCTGTTGTGTCTTTTGACATGATCTGTTAGTTAAACAGTGGTTCTCAACCTTTCTAATGCCCCGACTCTTTAATACAGTTCTTCATGTTGTGGTGACCCCCAAGCACAAAGTTATTTTCATTGCTACTTCATAGCTGTAATTTTGCTACTGTTAAAGAATCCTAATGTAAATATCTGTTTTCCCATGGTCTTAGGCTCTACAGCAGCGGTTCTCAACCTGTGGATTTTGAAACAGATATTTACATTAGGATTTTTTAACAGTAGCAAAATTACAGTTATGAAGTAGCAATGAAAATAATTTTGTGGGTGGGGTCACCACAACATGAAGAACTGTATTAAAGGATCGCAACATTAGACAGGTTGAGAACCACTATGTCTGGGTACTTCTGTGCTTTCTGTAATAAGAATTCACCTTCTTCATTTCTACCTCACACCTGGAATCAGTCGAGTTTTGTTTAGTAGCATGATAGGAGGATGGTATTTGAAACAAATCTTGACACTGATAGGATGAGATATGGTAGCAAAATGTTGAACCTGAATCTGGCCAAGCTTTTAGAATTTACTTTCAGGACACTGGAAATAAAGGAAGTAGAAGGGACAAGTTACATGGTGATAAAACCAGACATCTGGCTTGGTTTCTTTAACAAGTCAGTGTCATAAACAAGGTGAGGGGCATTGTTGTAGATTTGAAGAGACTAATGAATCCTATTTTGAAGAAAAACTAAAAATTAATTCTAGGAACTTTTAATATTCAATATTAGATGATGTTAGTTAATTAATTTTTGACATGTGATAAACTATTGTGATAGTTTAGCTAAATATTTTTTGAGATGTGGCCTAAAGTGTTTAAAGATAAATATAATGATGTCTGTTTTATATTTAATATGAATTTATAAGAATAAAAACAAAAAATTACATAACTATATTACTCCATGTAAATTAATATAGATTATGTATATAATAAGCAGATGTGGCAAACTTTTTTTTTAAATTAAATCTTTATTATTCAGATTATTACATTTGTTT
>JAAGEH010000139.1:11722-32493 GCA_011751065.1 Lasiurus cinereus
TCCGTGGCCCTCGCGGATGCGAGTGCGGCGGACGCGGCTAGAGGGGGGGACTGAGCTGGAGCCCCGCCCCCCCCAGCTCTGCTGTCGCCTGCACCGCCTCGCGCATGCGCACCGCCGCCCTCCGTGGCCCTCGCGGCTGCGAGTGCGGCGGACGCGGCTAGAGGGGGGGACTGAGCTGAAGCCCCGCCCCTTCCAGCCCCGCCCCCTCCAGCCCCGCCGCCGCCTCGCACCGCCTCGCTCATGCGCACGCGCGCCGCCGCCCTCCGCGGCCCTCGCGGCGCCCCGTAGCTGCGCGCGCACCCGCCTCTCGCGCAGGCGCACCGCCGCGCTCCCGCCGCCCTCGAGGCGCCCCGTAGCGGCGGGTCCCTGCGAGCCGGTGGCGAGATGGCGGCGCGGACGGCAGGCGGGAGGCCGCGCCCGGGGCCGAGGGGCTGAGCGCCCGAGCGGCCTTCCGAGGCGGCGGCGGCAGCGGGCGCCGGGCGCCGGGGAGCGGGGCATGGTGCGGGCCCTCCGCCTCCTCCTCCGCCTCCTCCGCCTTGGCCGCCGCTGAGCGCGCGGTCGGGGCCGCGGGGCCGCGGGCGGGAGGATGCTGTCGGCGCTCAGGAAGCTGGTGGGGTCGGAGGCGGCGCCGGGCCGCGAGCGGCACATCCCCGCGGGGCTGCAGTCCATGAACCAGGCGCTGCAGAGGCGCTTCGCCAAGGGCGTGCAGTACAACAGTGAGCGCGGGGCGGGGGAAGCGGGGACCGGCCCGGGGCGCGGGGGCGGCGGGCCTGGGGGGCGGCGGGGACACAGGGCCCGCGGCCTCGAGCGGAGGCTCGGGCATGACGGCCGGGCCCCGCGGGCGGCGGAGGAGGGGCGCCCCGGCCGTGGGCGGCTCCCGGCGGCTCTGGATGCGGTGGGGGGTGGAGGGGGGATTTTCCTCGGTGGGTTTCGCCGCTGAGGACGGGATATCCGCGACGCCACACACACACACACACCCATTACACACACTCACACACACTCTCTCTGTCTCTCACTCTCACTCTCACACACACACATATACACACACCCATTACACACACACACACACACACACACAGACTCTCTCTCTCTGTCTCTCTCTGTCTCTGTCTCTCTCTCTGTGTCTCTCTCTGTGTCTCTGTCTCTGTCTCTCTCTGTCTGTCTCTCTGTGTCTGTCTCTGTGTCTGTCTCTCTCTCTGTCTCTCTCTGTCTCTCTCTCTCTGTCTCTCTGTCTCTCTCTCTGTCTCTCTGTCTCTCTCTCTGTCTGTCTCTCTCTCTGTCTCTCTCTCTCTGTCTCTCTCTCTCTCTCTCTCTCTCTCTGTCTCTCTCTCTCTGTCTGTCTGTCTCTCTCTCTGTCTCTCTGTCTCTCTGTCTCTGTCTCTCTGTCTCTCTCTCTCTGTCTCTCTGTCTCTCTCTCTGTCTCTCTGTCTCTCTCTCTGTCTCTCTCTCTGTCTGTCTCTCTCTCTGTCTCTCTCTCTCTCTCTCTCTCTCTCTCTCTCTCTCTCTCTCTCGCACACACGCACCCCATTGTTTTGGAGCAGCGCTGGTGGGGGTGTATTAAAGCTCCAGAAGGCACACTTGCTCCCTCGCTCACTTGCTCTCTCACTCCTTCCTGCGGGGCCCACCGCCCTCACCTGCAGGAGGAGGAGGAGGACGAAGAGGACGAGGAGGAGGAGGAGGAGGGGGAGGACCTCCCCGTCCCGCCGGCCATGAATTATGCAGGCGGTGCGGCTCCCATGCCCGCCTCGCCCGGCCTCCTCGAAGTTTCCGTCCGCCTGCCCTCGCCGCCGCCTTCCCGGGTCGGATGTTCTCTGCTTCCCCAGTGCCGCCTCCTCCTCCTCCTGCTGTGGCGGCGCCGGGGCTGCAGGATCCTGGGGGCCCGGCTCCTCTAAAGGGGGGCCCCTGCGTGCCGGGGGACACGTGGGGGTGGTAACGGGGGCACAGGAAGCAGCTGACTCACTGGAAGCCCCGTGCGGGTGCAAAAGGGAGGGAGGGGGTGGCTGGCCTGGCTGCAGCGCGATCCCCTGCAGGAAGGGTCTCGGGTTCGAGTCCCGGTCAAGGACACCCACTACCGGGTTGTGGGTAAGCCTGGTGGCCGCTGACGGATGCTCTCGCTCTCTCTCTCTCTCTCTCTCTGTCATCAATGACTCTCTCATCAATGACAACCATGCCCTCAGCTGAGGATTAAGACAGAGAGGGGTTGTAGTTGATGTATTTCCGCTCACAGCTTGGCATGTATTTCTCTCACTTTCAGAGAAGGGAATCGTGAGTCCAAATACTTATTTCACAAACTTTTTTTTTAAAATATATTTTATTGATTTTTTTACAGAGAGGAGAGGAGAGGGATAGAAAGTCAGAAACGTCGATGAGAGAGAGACATCGATCAGCCGCCTCCTGCATGCTCCACAAGCAAGGCACATGCCCCCGACCGGAATCGAACCCGGGACCTTTCAGTCTGCAGGCCGACGACGCTCTATCCACTGAGCCAAACTGGTCTCGGCACAACTTTTTTTTTTTTTTTAATATATTTTATTGATTTTTTTACAGAGGAGAGGAGAGGGATAGTTAGAAACGTTGATCAGAGAGACACATGGATCAGCCACCTCCTGCACGCCCCCCACTGGGGATGTGCCCGCCACCAAGGTCCATGCCCTTGACCGGAATCGAACCCGGGACCTTTCAGTCCGCAGGCCGCTGCTCTCTCCACTGAGCCACACCAGTTTCGGCACAAACTTTTAAATCGGCACTTGGGTCCCGTACTCAGTTTTATTGCTTCCAGTTTTGTCCTAAACTTCACTCCTTCTTGGCAAATGGCCTGGCTGGCCGGCCCGGCAGGCCGGTGTGCAAATTGCCTTTCCTGCCCTGACCTGCCCCATTCCCTTCCCGGCTGTCCTGCTCCGGCGTTCGTTTGCTCAGCAAATATTGATTGTGTGCATCCGTGCGTTCTGGGTGGTAGGGGTGGGGGGGGTGGAGGACAGGGCCCGCCGTGGGCACAGGAAGTGGGCGACTGTGGAGCCTGTCTGGAAGGTTGACGCCACGAGAACCAGACAGGACACGGCGAGGGTCGGGATGGGGTTAGAGGTCAGAGCTGGCCTCGTGGGCAGAAGGAAGGGAGAGTGTGGCCGGGAAGGTCCGGGTATGCTCTGGGCCCAGGTCGCTGTGCAGGGAGGTGCCCAGCCCTCAGCCGCCCTGGGGACCCCGTGAGGAGAACCCCAAGGCTCAGGGCAGAAAGTTGGCCGCTGTGTTGGGGACAGGCTGGGCTGCCCAGGGGCAGGGGGCTCTCCTCTCTCCCCTCTCCCCTCTCCCCTCTCCCCTCTCTGAAGAAAAGGATCCCGTTTTGCAGGGACCGTGCGTGGCGGTGAGTGAGGGAACGCTGAGTTGGAGTCAGGGTGGGAGAGAGCCCAGGTCCTGCCGTCGCGCTGTTTTCGGGAGGGAAATGGCAGGTAGCCCTGGTCTCCGCAGCGGCTGGCTTCACCTGCTGCTGAGCGAAGGGCTGTAATGCCCCTTCGGGGCGAGTCTGGATGAAAGGTTTTCCAGGTGAATCACTCACTCAGCTCATTTGAGCCCATGTTTAAGGTTCTGGGATTGATTTGATTTTTTTTAAAAAACTTAAAAGTAGAGGCTAGGCCCTAGCTGGTTGGGCTCAATGGAGAGAGAGAGGGTCAGCCTGTGGACCGAAGGGTCCCGGGTTCGATTCCCAGTCAGGGCACAGGCCCGGGTCGCGGGCTGGATCCCCCAGTAGGGGGCGTGCAGGAGGCAGCCGATCCCTGATTCTCTCTCATCATTGATGTGTCTCTTTCTCTCCCTCTCCCTTCCTCTCTGAAATCAATAAAACCCCAGGCGTCAACACATTATGGAGAAGCAGGTCAGAATCAAGGCATTCGGAAGTCCTTGTGTTCTTGAAGAGGTAGACAAATTTACTAACTTTAGACTTTATTACAGCAAATGGAAATGTTAAAGACTTAAGAGACACCAATCAAAGACTAGAACCATGTTGCAAATCTTCCAAATGCCAGGAAAAAAGAGGAATAAAACACCTGCACAGGGTAGTTAGGGGGAGGTAGCCCCTGACAGCTCCCCTCCCAACCTGGTGCTGATCCTTGTCCACGGCCACTGGCTCCCCAACTGCCCCCCTCAGACAGACGGACGGACGGATGTCTTCCCGGAACCAGCCAACCCCAGGCACCTGGTGCTGAACCCCACTTTCTCTCGAGGCAGTGGGACGTCCATGCTCCTGCCTAGAGTGTGGGCTCTGGCCCCTGCACAGCCTGTCCCACAGGCATGTGGCAGGCTCTCCCCCACCCAGCTCTGCCCACCCAAGTCCACACCTGGCACAAGGCCACGCCTGGCACGAGGCCACTCCATAAATACTTTCGAGGGGGCAAAATAGAACATGGGCTTTGTGCCGTGACACCCGCGTGTGTCTGCAGAGGCCGGCGCTCTGCAGAATTGTGCACTAGAAATGCAGAGCAGAGGAAAGTAGGTTAAGAGCAAACCACCAGCATCTAGGAAGCCGCCCGCCCGGCTCCAGCACCCAGCCCTGACGCTGGCCCCGGCCGTCCTCGGAGTCCAGCTCTAGGGGAGACGCTGTCCTGCGAGTGCAGGTCTGGACAGACGTCGCTGTCAGCCTAGGAGGGAGTGCCTTGAGCTCTGCTGTCAGCCCAGGAGGGAGTGCCTCAGGCTCTGCTGCGGAGCAGGGAGGAGAGCAGAGGCCTGGCCGCCCCCGGGCGCTGATGGGCCCCTCTGCCCGCCCACCCTGGCGCTCCGCTCCTCCCTGCTCGCCCGCCACTCGGGCAGGGTCGGGGCAGAGGGAAGCATGTGCACACAGACTGGGCGACGGGCAGGTCGCTGTGATGGGGTTTGGTTGCCTGATCTGCCCTCTCTCCCTCCCGCCAGTGAAGATAGTGATCCGCGGCGACAGGAACACGGGCAAGACGGCGCTGTGGCACCGGCTGCAGGGCAAGAAGTTCGTGGAGGAGTACATCCCCACCCAGGAGATCCAGGTCACCAGCATCCACTGGAACTACAAAAGTGAGGGCTGGGAGGGAGGGGGGCGGGGGGCCCTGGTTCCCTGGAGACGGCATTCTCAGGGTGGTGTCGTCATGGAAACTGTTCATGTGTGGGAGCGCCCTGACCTCAGAGGGCCTCTCATGACTCTCATCAAAGTCACTTAAAAAAAATAAACAATAATAAAAAACCAGATTGGCTCAGTGGATGGAGCATTGGCCTGCAGACTGAAAGGTCTCAGGTTCAATTCCCATCGAGGGCATGTACCTTGGTTGTGAGCACATCCCCAGCAGGAGGCGTGCAGGGAGACAAGTGATCGATGTCTGTAACTCTCTATTCCTCTCTATAAAAAATCAATAAAAAAATAAAATAAGATAAATAATGAATTTTTAAAAAGAGCAAAAGCAGCACAGGAAAATAAATAAATAAGAAGTCCCCTCTGGGATGCCCTACGTCCCCTCCCGGAGGAGCAGGCGGGGGCTCCGCAGGCCAGCGGGGGTCCAGGGCTCCACTCTTGAGCCGGAGATGCTGGAAAGGCAGAAGCCCTGGCCTAGCCCTGCTGGCTCCTCTGCTGCGGCCTTAGCCCCACCTGCTGGGGGCCTTGGTCATAGCCGGTCTCTGCTCCGGGCTGGCAGTCCCTGCCCCCGGAAGGGACTGCACCTGGCGGCCTCAGGGCGTAGCACAGCTGGACACAGGCCTCCGCAGGGTTCCGGTCCCCTCCGAGGCCAGCTGGTCCTGGGACCTCTGCCGGGCGGTGTGGCCCCTGCTCGCCAACGGGGCTCCTGCAGCTTCAGGGAGTCTGTCCCCCCCCCCTCCGCCACCCCCAAACCCCCGCCTGAGTCTGGGTGAGGCTGGCAGGGGCACCTCGGTCCCCCTCACAATCCTTGGGGTGGAGGGTGGAGGCCTCCCTGCCACCTCGGGGGCGGGGGGGGGGGGGTTGTCCCGGCCGCAGCGGAGCAGCACCAGCCACCCAGCTGTGTGGCCCGGGCGGGAACTGGGTGCCCTTGGGCGGTGCCAGACAGAAGCCTGTGGCCCTAAAGCCCATCGCTGTGGCCCAGCAGTCACTGGGGCACTAACCTTCTTCTTTCCCCGTTGTAGCCACTGACGACATCGTGAAGGTGGAGGTCTGGGATGTAGTTGACAAAGGTAAAGCCTGTCTTCCTTACCCGTTCTCCTCCCTTCCATCCGGCCGTCCTCTAAAGAGCAGCGCCCCTCCCCCTCCTCCCCCTCCCCCTGCTACCCCTCCTCCCCCTCCCCCTCCTCCTTCTCTCCCTCCTCCTCTCTGCACCAGCTCGGGGCCTGTCCTTGTCCTGTGTGGGCCCGTCTGCCTCTAGTGTCAGCTCTGCCTCGGCCATGGCGGGCGACAGCAGCGTCGTCCTCTCAGAGCCCGGCCAGCAGGTCTGGCTGGTGCCAACGCCTGTTCAGTGTGTGGGCGCTGGGCCGGCTCCCCTGCCTGGGGGACGGGTGTGCCCGCAGCCCCCTGTCAGGTCTGCGCCGTCTGAGCGCCTGCGTCACCAGGACCAGGGTGGCGGCGGTGCGGCGAGAACCTGCCTTTGCGGCACGCGCACCGTGTGGCCCGGCGGGTGGGTCCAAGGTGGCGAGGCTCAGGGAGAGAGGCTCAGGGAGAAGCGGGCAAGAGGCAGAGGCTGGGCTTTGGATAGTTAACCCCTTTCTTCGGGGGCGGTTAGTTGTGCCTGGCCTGCCTCTCTGATCTGGGGGCCGTGGAATTCCAGCTGTGAACAGTCCTCAGCCAGAGGGAGGGAGGCCCTGCATCCAGCGGGTCCCCTCAGCACTGGCTCCGCCCCCTCGAGGCGGGGCTGGGGCCTGGCCAGTCCTGGGAGGAGGCGCTGCCTTTGAAGCGAGCCCGGCAGGGCCTCAGGGTGGTCTCAGGAGCAGCCCACTGTGCCCCGGGCCTTTCTCTGGGCTGAGCTGGGCTGGGCTGGGCTGGAGGTGGCCAAGAGGCCTCACGGGGTCCCAGCCTTGTCTTGCTGTCTCTGGGGCTGCTCTGGTGCCGGTTCAGTGGGGGTCGGCTCCGGGGTCTCCGCTGAGGATGGGCTGGGGCAGGGAGAGTGGGGTGCAAGGAAGGGGTATTCCTGCCTCTGGCCATCCTGAGACCCAGAGTCTACCAGGTAACTCCTGTGTCTCACAGGAAAATGTAAAAAGCGGGGTGACGGCCTGAAGATGGAGAATGACCCCCAGGAGGTAAGCGGTGTCCTGTCCGTCGGGTCCTTGCTAGTGGTGGGAGGGGGAGCACTCTTCAGACCCCTGCCTGCCTGTGCCAGCTGCTCCACCTGTGCTGCCTGTGGTCGCTAACCTTCAGCCTGTGCAGCGTTGGAGCAAGGGAGCGGGGCCTCGGTGAACTGGCCAGTTTGTGTCCCCATCCCAGGGGCCTCGGTCTTAAAGCACAGAGCTTGCCTTCACGCCGTGGCTGGGTGCCCGTGGGCGTGGCTCCCCCTGGGCTGCCACGTGGCCTCACGCTGACACAGCAGCAGCCTCCGTCCAGGGCGGCTCCCCACTTCCTCCAGTGGCCCTGCTCCCCGGGCGCCTGCTGTCGGCCTTGGGGTGGGCAGCCTCCCGCTCCCCTTCGTGGTGGGAAGGTGAAGTGACCCCTTGGCCCCCAGCATGGCAGCCGCTGAAGGTTCTCTGCCAGTGTGCTTCCTCAGTGCTGAGGGGCCTGGACGCCCGCACTCTCCTCGGGGCCTGAGAGTGGGGCGCTCTGGTGGCCAGTGGAGAAGGCCCACCCAGGCCAGGCGGCAGCCCGGCGGCCCCAGAGCCGGAATGTTCCTGCGGACCCTTTGAGGCGGTTTTCACACCACGCTCCATCGTCTGTGTTTTCCAAAATGGAAAGTTCTGTTCGGGGTTCCCAAGCCGTGGGTTCACCCAGGGGCTCCCCTGGGGGCCCTGCCCGCAGCAGTCTGGCTCACGCCCGACACCCCTCGCCCCAGGCGGAGTCTGAGATGGCCCTGGATGCCGAGTTCCTGGACGTGTACAAGAACTGCAACGGGGTGGTCATGATGTTCGACATCACCAAGCAGTGGTAAGGCCTGGCTCCCCGCACCCACCTCCCCGGGGACATGCCACAGTCCAGCAGATGGCGGTTCCGCCGGCGTCACCACTGGTGCCCAGTGCTTCCTGAGGGCCAGCCCGGGGCTGTGCACGGTGGCAGCCAGCTACACAGAATCCGAGCAGACGCCTCGGGCCTGCACGTGCAGACTGGCCAGCATGGAGGTGTCCCCTCTGCTGGAGGCAGACGGCTCGGGGGGGGCGAGGCACAAGCCTTGCACAGCCCACAGCCTTGAACACGCCCAGAAATCTGGTGGAATCCAGTGGCGCTTTTGTGGGGGCTCCCACGAACCCCCCCTTTGACTTGCGCGAGGAGGACGCACAGCTGTGATCCATCTCAGCGAGAGGCTCCAGAGCAGGAGCAGCAGGGGGGAGGTGCAGGAGGGAGGGTGGGTGCTGGGCGCCAGTTCCCAGGGCCTCTCCAGGAGCCACGTGGGACTCGGCCCTGTCCTGCCTGACGCGGGGGCGTCGAGCGCCCAGAGGGAAGCGGGTGTCTGAGGAGGGCAGCAGCGGTGCCCGCCCTGGCGGCCTCCACTAGGTGCCTCGGCTTCGAGGAGCCCCCGGATGGAGGCTGACAGCCAGTGTAGAAACGCCTGGGGAGTCCCTCTGCCTTTCCAGTGTTACTATTACTACCGCACGGAGCGCAGGCCCGTGCGTGGATCCCGTGCCTGGCACCCCGCCCGGCTCTCCTGAGCATCCCACACGCCCCTGTGGTGCCCGCATCTCCCTCGCACGCCCGGTGTGCCGGGGAGGGAGGGGCCGCATCCGTCTCCCACGGGTGCCCCGCCCGCGGTGACTCGGGGCCCAGGCGTCGGTGTGCACTGACCGCCAGCGCCCTGTGACAGACGGCGGGTGGGCAGGCACATGTTGGAGATGTGGAGTGGGTGGCGGTGCCCAGCACACGTGTCGCACATGCCGGCACGGAAAGCGGCAGCCCGCTCCTCGGGACACACCGGGAAGAAGGCGCTCGCCGGGGCGCTGCATGGGCCCGGAGCCCAGGGCGTCGGGTGGCGTTGCTGTGGGCTTTGGCCCGGACACCCAGAGGCCACCTCCACGTCCCTGAAGTGTCCTGGGGCTTCGCCGAGCAGTGACCCTCGGCCCAGGAAGAGCAGGGCTGGAGAGCTGGGGAGGCGGGGCCACACGGGCCTGTGCCCGGTGTAGCAGCGGGCACTGTGCCCGCACCGAGGGCTCCACCGGTCCAGGGTACTTGCTTCCCCGGGCAGGGGTCTCGGGGCTGAACCTCAGGTGGGTCTCCTCACATGCCAGGACCTTCAGCTACATCCTGCGGGAGCTCCCCAAGGTGCCAACCCATGTGCCCGTGTGCGTGCTGGGCAACTACCGCGACATGGGCGAGCACCGCGTCATCTTGCCCGACGACGTGCGGGACCTCATGGACCGTCTGGACAGGTGGGTGTCGCCTGGGAGATGCAGGAGGCCCTGCAGAAGAGCTGGGCTTGGCGCTGAGGGGGTGGTTTGGGACGGATGTGGACTCCATGGGAGGAGGCGGAGGGCTGAGGACCCGATGGCAGCTGGCTTCCTGGCACCGACAGGCAAGTGAGGGGTGAGCGAGCACAGGCAGCACCCTGTGGGCACTTGTCTAAGCGGAGCCACTGAGGCTCAGGTTAGGCCCCGGGGCCATTGGGGGCGGTGACCTGCTGAAGCCCCCCCGGGTGGGGGGGGGGGGGGGGGGGGCAGCAGGCCAGCCTGGCCCAGGTGCAGTCCCGCTCCATGCCAGGTGCCCCTCCTCTCTGAGCAGACCGCCGGGCTCCTCCTACTTCCGCTACGCCGAGTCCTCCATGAAGAACAGCTTTGGCCTCAAGTACCTGCATAAGTTCTTCAACATCCCGTTCCTGCAGCTGCAAGTGAGCCCTGCCCGCCCTCCCAGGACGGGCACTGACCCCTGCACCATGCTTCCCTGGCCCTTGTGCCTGGCCCTCTTCAGTGGAGGGCACAGCCACCCTCTGGGCCAGCCTCAGCCACAGCTCCAGGGGTGGGCCGGGGTGCTTGGGCCTCCTCGCCGTGCCGGGTGCACAGCCCCCTGCCGGTGCCACACCAGCTGGGTTCTTTTGTAAAGCTGTAGTTTGGGTGGCTTTTCTTTTTTATTTTGGGGGCTCGTTTTCAGATTTATAGGGGAGCTGCCAAGATGGTGCCGAGGTCTGTCTCCCCGACCCCTTCCCCGGTGCCGGCCCCTCCCATCTCCGTGTGCCTTTGTCAACCACAGAGCCGTCCATCCCTTAACGAAACACACGGCACTGCCCGCACTCAGGGACTCCTGTCCCACCCACACGGAGCTGTCACTTCGCAGTAGACGTGATGCCTTCTGGCCAGGAAGCGTGACGTCCACGCGCTTGTCACCGCGTGCTGACCTAGCGCCCCTAAGCCGCGTCGGCTCCGTCCTCTCCGAAAGGCTGAGGGGCTCGCAGAGACCGGCGTCTTCCCTTTCCTCCCACCTTCACGTGAGGGAGGGATCGCGGGCCTCACAGGCTGGGTGGCCAGTGCTGCTCCGCGTGGCCGGTGAAGGCCATGTCAGTGCACCTGTTCCCCCACCCCTCGGTGTCGCTCTGTCCCTCACCGTCTATCCCAGTGTGACGCGCACACAGCACAGGGCTGGCGGCCCCTGACCCTGTGCCGCCTCAGCACGTGGTGCACAGCACCGGCAGCACAGTGCACACGGCTGTCTGGGTGGCTTGTCTGGCACTGGCATCGTCGTCAGAGCCGCCGACGGCCTTAGGGAAGAGGTCCCATGCTCGGCAGCTGTTGGCTCACTAGTGGCTGGAGGGGCGGTCACTGCCGGGCGTGTCCCTCAGGCGCCCTTTCTTCCCGCAGAGAGAGACGCTGCTGCGGCAGCTGGAGACGAACCAGCTGGACATCGACGCCACGCTGGAGGAGCTGTCGGTGCAGCAGGAGACGGAGGACCAGAACTACAGCATGTACGCGGCCGGGCCGGAGGCGGGCAGGGCACGGGCAGGGCTCAGGGCTGGCCGGCAGGACCGTGCCTGAGGCCAGGTCAGTGTTAGCAGGACAAGGGCAGCACCGCCGGCCCAGCGGGCCCATCGGCCGGCGACTTGTGGGTCCAAACATGGAGTCACTGTGGAGGTGGAGGTGGAGGTGCTCAGAGCTGAGCACGGCCCTGGGTCAGGGTGCCCTGTGGTTAATGCCGACAGTGGGATATTTGGTAAACAGCCCTTGTCTGGAGCAGGTAGTTTGGTTTTAAGTGGAAGCTGCCCGGCTGGGGAGAGCGTCCTGGCCTCTCCCCACCAAGCTCGTGGGGGCCGGCCCTTGGGGGTGTCCTGACGGGACCCACAGTGGCTCCGGGCTGCGGGTCCGACAGGACTGGGCACTAGAGGAGGCTGCCGGGGGCCGCCCGCACAGCCACTGGGTGCGGGGACACGGGCACGCAGCAGCCTGGCCTGTGGGCCGCGTGGTGTGCTGCCAGGTGCCCCTGGCTGGGCAGCGTTCTGCCCGAGGCCTCAGCAGGACGTGAGCTTGGCTTCCAGGTCGGGGCCAGCTTAGGGTAGGGTCCTCAGCTCCTTGACCGGGGGAGGGGGAGGCTCGTGAGACCTGGTCCCTCACAGCAGAGGCTCCAGAAGGCACTGCCCAGCTCTGCCTGTGCTCAGCAGCCTGTGCCTCCTGCAGATTGGGGAGGGGGGGGGGACGTGCGTCGGGGCGGGTTTTGGCCTGGCTGAGGACTGAGCCAGCATCGGGGTGTGGGGCCAGAGGCCGGCCTCCACTCCTAGCCATGCCGTACTCCTACCCCAAGTCCAATCTGGGGGTGGAGGATGGAGGGCCAGCCTGTACGCCCCCTCCCGGTCCCCACAGGCCCCAGCTGCAGGCAGCAGGCTTGTCTCAGCATCAGGCCTGCCGTCTGCACTCAGGGTCGGGGGGTGGGGGGAGGGCTAGGCTTGCCCACGACCCGTCTCCTCCCAGCCCTCTGCCCAGGGAGGCTGCTTGATGGCAGGGTTACAAGGCTGCTGGGCCTGAGGACAAGGACACCGTCACCAACAATAAGAGGGAGAGGCGAGGGAGGCAGCTTCCTCACTCGCCCTGTGCCCCCAGCTTCCTGGAGATGATGGAGGCGCGAAGCCGAGGCCACACGTCCCCGCTGGCGGCCAACGGGCAGAGCCCGTCCTCAGGCTCCCAGTCACCTGTGGTACCTGTGAGCGCCGTGTCCACGGGGAGCTCCAGCCCCAGCACGCCCCAGCCGGCCCCACAGCTGCCCCTCCCCACCCCCTCAGCCTGCCCCTCCCCACCCTCCCCCCCAGAGGCCCCACTGCCCCCAGCGCCCCCCGTGGCCCCCGCTCCAGCCCCGAGACGCAGCATCATCTCCCGGCTGTTCGGGACCTCGCCAGCTGCCGAGGTGGCCCCTCCCCCCCCAGGTAGGCCCCAGGGGGCCCCTCAGCCGGTGTGGGCAGCCCCAGTGTTGATGGCACCATCACCCTGGCCCTGCGACCTCCCCCAGACTGGGACCGGGTCCCCTTCCTCCTGGGTGGGCGGTGAGACGGCCAGCCACAGGCCAACCCCTGCTTGCGTCCTGGCCCTGCGGGCATAGATCCGGTCCCTGCTGCAGAGGCCCCAGCGAAAGTCCAGGATGTCGAGGAATTCGTTCCTGGGGATGGCCTTGACCACAGCTTCCTGGACGACGTAGCCCCCCCGAAGGATGAGGGGACAGTTGAGGCCGAGGCCGCTCAGGACAGCGAAAGGTAAGGTGGTGCCAGGCCTTCTGCGAGCCACAGACCTGGGCCCTAGACAGCAGCCGACCTTGCCCTCGGCCCCACCGGCATGGCCTCCCTTGGGCCCACTCCAAGCACCCCAATCTCACCACGTCCCTGAGGAATGCACAAGGACACGCTCTCCTCTGGCTTCTGCCTCCTGGGACCCACCCGTCCTGCTGCTGCCCCCCGTGGGGCCTCGCAGAGCAGCCCGAGCTGCCCAGAAGCGGGTGCCCCTCACCATCGAGCCCCGCCCTCAGTGACCAGCCTGTGGCTGCCAGAGGTTCCAGGACCCGGTACCTCTCACGCCCTCTGACCTCCCTGCCCCTCCTTTGCAGCGACGGGGAGGCCCCTGGAGGGAACCCGATGGTGGCGGGTTTCCAGGACGACGTGGACCTGGAAGACCAGCCGCCCAGCAGGCCGCTGCTGCCCACAGGCCCCGTCTCCAGGGAGAACATCTCTCTTCCCAGTGCGGAGGCAGCAGGACCCCCCAAGGCCGCTGCCCTGCCCCCCCAGAAGTGCTCCGAGCCGGCGGCCAAACAGTACGTGGGGATGCCCAGGGGAGCGGCCCCAGGAGAGAGGACAGGCGGCCGCTGACCGCCTCCTTGTCCCGAAGGCCGTCCACAAAGGCCCCGAGGCCGCAGCGGCGTGCGGAGCCCGGCGGGCCCCATACCGAGGGCTCCTCGCGGGGCCCCAACGGGAGGGACGAGCCGGCTGCCTCGTCAGAGAGTGACGCCGAGGGGCCCATCGCCGCGCAGATGTTATCCTTTGTCATGGATGACCCCGACTTCGAGAGCGACTCGGATGCGCCTCGGAGAGCGGTGAGCCGCGGCGGGCGCAGCGCAGGGAGGGTGGAGCTCCCGAGGTTGGCAGCATCCTGGGGATGCCAGAGCCCAGGTGGCTGCCCGTCACGGGCAGAGGGGAGGGCCCTCCGCGTCCTGGCCGCCGCCTCAGGCATGGCTGTCCCCTCCCTGGGTCGGGCGTGGGGCCTCGAGGATCCCGTCACCTGACCGCACGATGGCCCCGCCTGCTCCTCAGGACGAGTTCCCGGTGCGGGAGGACCTCTCCGACGTGACGGACGAGGACACTGGCCCCGCCCTGGCGCCCCCGCCCCCGCCCCCCAAGCTGCCGGCCCCCGCCTTCCGGGTGAAGGACGACTTGGACCTCTTTGGCCTGGGGCTGGAGGAGCCCGGCCACAAGGCGAGCAGCGGCGAAGGTAGCGGCCGGGCCTCACCCTGGGGTGCCAGGCGGGCGCCTGTCTGACCCCTGCCTGCCTGTCCCCCTTCTCCTCAGAGCAGCAGGGCTGGCAACTGGCTGTGGGTTCCGAGAAGCCGCAGCCCTGCTGGGGTCCCACCTGGTTCTGACGACATCCCAGACCCGGGCCGGGAGCGAGCCCGAGGGCTCTGTCCACCCAGGAGGCCTTTAGCGGTGCCGCCCGCTGGACAGCGTGCACGGTCTCCTGGCCTGTCCCCACCTCCCGTCCTGCGCTGCATGTGCCCCGCTCTGCCCAGCCGCAGCGTCACCTGAGACCTGTCCCAGAAAGGAGGCAGGGACCTTCCGGGCTTGTCCTGGATGGAGTGTGCCAGTCCCCGAGGGGCCGGTCCCGCAGGCAGGCTGGGGCGGCGGGCGGGCTGAGGGGGAGCTGACACCGGCTCCTTTGCAGATAAGGAGGGCAGGCCTCCCTCCAAGGAGAAGAAGAAGAAGAAGAAGAAAGACAAGGAGGTACGCCCCTCCCAGTGCCGGGCGGGCGGGGCTCCGGCGGGCCCCTCGGTGACGCCGCGTTGCTCCCCAGGAGGAAGAAAAGTCGGCCAAGAAGAAGAGCAAGCACAGGAAGGGCAAGGACCACGAGGAGGGCCGCGAGGGCCGCAGGCAGCGCCGGGGCAAGAGGGCCGAGGACGAGCTGGAGGCCTTCCTGGGGGGCGGGGCGCCCGGCGGCCATCTCCGCGGGGGCGGGGACTACGAGGAGCTCTAGCCCGGCCCGGGGTGCCCGCACTCCACGCTCGCTGGGGCCCTGGGCCCGCCCGACGGAGGGTGGGCAGCAGGCATCGGCCCTGTTGCTTCTCAGGGAGGGACGAAGGCCCAGGAGGGCGCCAAGGCTGTTCCCGAGGCAGAGTGCCCAGTCTCACGCAGCTCCTCGCCAGCCACCGCATGCGGGCAGCGCGGCTCCCTGGCTGCAGCTCCCTGGGCTGCACACCTGCCCGGGCCCTCTGGCGCCGCCGCTGCTGCTGACCCCCGGGCGCCTCCCAGGCCGGTGGCCGGCGGCGCACCTGCTGGGCGGTCCCCAGTGCAGCCAGAACGTCCTCACTCATTCCCTTTTCTCCTTCCGCACTCAGCTCAGTCATAAAGCTCTCCTGTTTTAATGCTTGTCTGTCTCTGCTGCTTCCTGCTGCTCCGCTCCTGGCCGCCCTTGTGACTGGCCTGCGGGCGCCTCTGCCCGGGTCACCGCAGGTCCAGGGAGGCCTGGGCTGCTCCTCTGGGCCAAAGACCCTTGTTCCCGAAGGCTGTGGCGCTCTGGGGCGGGAGGCCTGCCTTCCCATCAGGCCACAGGAACCACTGGCTGTCCAGGGCGCGTCAGCATAGCTAGTGTCTGCGTGTCTGTCCCCATCCACTGAGCCGGGGCTGGGCACGGGTGTCCAGCTCTGAGGGCAGGCTGTGTCCTTGCTCCACTGGCTTCCACCCACCCCAAGTTACCACGGGAACAGCTTTGATACAGGAGCTGCCCCTCCTCCAGGGGGAGGCAGGCTGGTGTCCTCCCAGTCCAGTAACCCTTCCTCCCCCGGTTTCTGGTCCTGGACGTTTGAGCCTGGAATTGGGGGTGGGGGACGGGATAGCAGTCACTGGGCAAGCACCACCGGTTCACGTAGGGATTCACACAGCTCGGGAGATCAGCTTTTTTAAAAATGTGTATTTATTGATTTTAGAGAGGGTGAGGTAGAAAATCGGTGAGAATCACTGATGGGCTGCCTCCTATACACCCCACACCCTACAACTGGACATGTGCCCTGATCAGAAATGGAAGGATGATTCCTGTGGAAGGTCAACGCCCAATCACTGAGCCACGCAGGTCACTGTTCTCGTGGCGCCCGCAAATGTGGGGTTGTGGCTGATATGCCACGACCTTGCCCAGGGCCCCACATTTCATGGTCTCCCACTCGGGCCCAGCTAGAATGCTCCCTGGCTCAGCATCTTGCTGGGGGGGTGGGGGGTGGAGGGAGGTGCTGGGATGGGCCTCCTGCAGGCCCGCCCAGGGCAGGGACAGCCCCTGCCTGCCGCACCCTGGGTGTGGGCAAGGTGGGGCAACAGGGCCTTTGCCGGCCTGGGAGAGGCTGGCGTCCTCGGGGAGGCTCCGGGCCCGGTCCAGCCGGGGGCCCAGATGGCCCAGGCACCTGCCCGCCGCGCTTGGCGCCTCCACACACTGCGGCAGAGCCGGCGGGGCACCGAGCCGCCCATCTGCTGCTCCTGGGCCCGGCCCAGGTGCGAATTCCAGGAGTGGCGCCGGGGGCGGCCGGTCCCTGGCCAGGCCTCTGCCCCCCCCCCCGTGTCCCTCCGGTCAGAACCCAGGCCTGCACCTTGCGGGGCGGGGGGGGCACGGTGCTCCGGGCACCACGTGGGCTCCAGGCCCAAGGCGCGCGCGCGGCCCCTTTAAGTGCAACGCCGCCGGCCACCAGCGGGGGCAGCGCCGAGCCGCCGGCCGCCGCTCGCTGCCTGGAAGCTTCGGCCGGGCCCGGGGCCGCGGTGCGGTGGGTGCGGGTGCGGGTGCGGGACGCGCCGGGCGGTGGGCGGGCTCGGGCCTCCGCGACCTGCCGGTTCGGCGGGCAAAGGGCGCTCAGGTAAGAGGTGGAGGCTGCTGCCCGGGAGCGGGGTCCGGGGGCGGGGGATGCTCCGCAAGGATGCGGGGTGCGCGCACGCAGGCCATCCCGCGCGGTGGCTCGGGGCGGGGGGCCGGGGTGTGCCATTGCGGGAGGAGGGTGCGCTGCCCGGTCACCAGGCCTGGCACCCACTTGGGGCCGCCCCTCCCCTCCCCCGGCGGAGCCAGGCCGGGCTGTCAGCTCCCTGGGGCGGAGCCTCACCCTGTCACCGGCCCCCAATCCCCGGCCTGACTCTGACTCTGCGCCCCGGAGGGTCGGGCGGGGACAGGACGGGGTGGTCCTGCAAGCCAGGACGGAGCTGGGGGCACGGGGCGCCGAGGGGAGCAGCCCCCCGCTGGGAGGAGGTCCCCCCCCTGCACCCAGGGAGAGAGGGTCTGACAGGTGAGGGGCCCCCCCCCCGCACCCCGTCCTCATTCACCCCTGAGCCCCCGCCTCGGGCTGCGGGCGGAGCTGGGGCACCCCCTCCGCACCGCCTGGCCCCTCCCCAGCCTGCCCTGGCGCCCCACGTCTGAATGGGAGCCAGCCGGGTGCGGAGGGGGGGACCCCAGCCCAGCGCAGCACTGCCACTGCGGGGGTGTGGAACCTCGGTTTCCATGGCGCCCTCCTGAGAAGGCGGGGAGAGGCCTCGCCTGAGAAGGGGATGGAGCTTCACCCACCCACCCACCCACCCACCACGGGGCCTCCCCTGGCAGCCTCCTGCCCCGGTGCCCGGTGCCCTGGGCAGGGGAGGATGGGCCGCTCACACACCCCCAGGCGGCCTCCCGGGGCCCCAGCCTGGTTTTCAGGTCCTGGTGCAGCACGCTGCGAAGCTGGGGTCACTCTCCCCGCCGGGTCCTGAAACCTCGGGGAGCTGGGGGGTGGGGGGTCCAACCACCCTGAGATGGCTGGAGTCCCCACAGTCTGTGCAGAGGAGAGCGGGTCAGGGGGCCCAGGTGTGCTTGCTCTCTGGGGACAGGATTCAGGCCGGGGCCAGGCCAGTGTCACGGGTGGGACAGGCCAGCATTTCAGCCTCAGGGAGGAGGCGGGCACGGCAGGGCTCAGGGTGGGCCAGAGGGACCTGGTGGGGCCACCCGGGGAGCCCACAGGGGCCTCAGGACGGGGGGCCTGGAGCACCCGGCTGTCCCCAGTGAGGCGGCCCTGGCGCAGGGGGAGGGGCTCCATGCCGGCCTCCTCTGCAGGTGAGCAGGCTGGCCATTGATGGGGCGAGCTGGCCGGGCCAGGGCAGGGCTTGGTCTGCACGGGCACGCGGGGAGCACTCCTGGCACCGGCGGGCTTTGGCGCCGGCAGCAAGGAAGCCCCACATTTAGGCCCCAATGAGCCGTCACTGCAAGCCATGGGCAGGCACCAGGGGACACCACCTCCCCTTCCTGCCAGTCGGGGCCCCGGACAGGGGAGGGGGGGGTGTCTGACCAGGCCTGCAGCTCCCCACAAGCAATCGCCTCGCCTTTTCAG
Organism: Lasiurus cinereus; assembly: GCA_011751065.1. Lineage (NCBI taxonomy): Eukaryota > Metazoa > Chordata > Mammalia > Chiroptera > Vespertilionidae > Lasiurus > Lasiurus cinereus. The sequence continues at coordinate 29,823 of JAAGEH010000139.1, forward strand.
CTGGCCCGGCCGTGTCATCCTTCAGAAAGTGGCCAACAAGATGGGTTAGTTAGAACCCAGCCCGGCTCCTCCTGCAGAGGCTGCGGGCACCCACATGGAGCCAGTGTCCACGGCCCGGGCCCAGGCCCCACACCAGGGCTGCTCCGCCGCCCCCCGCGCCCCAGGTAAGCCAGTCTGGGCGCAATGGGGGGTGGCGGTGGCCGGGCTGCAGAGGGAGAGGCGGCTCTGACCGTGTCTCCCCCACTCTCCCACCCTCCCGCAACCCCAGGGCCCAAGCCCCACGAGGCCGAATGAGCTGCAGCCACCGCCGGCGGCCCGGGGAACCTCCTTGAAGATGACCCGCACGGACCCGCCGGACCTGCTGGTGTCGACCGTGTACCAGGACATCAAGGTGGCGGCCCCGGGGCCCTCGCCCCGGCGCGCGCCATGGCCGGGTGAGCGGCCCCCGGCCCGGCCCGCCGCGCCCGTGCCTTTCAACAAGCGCCACTGCCGCAGCTTCGACTTCCTGGAGGCGCTGGACGGGGCCCCGGCCATGGAGGGCCGGCCCGAGCCTCCGCTGCTGCAGCCGCTGCAGCCACAGCCGCAGCCACAGCCGCGCGCCCGGCCCCGCGAAGGCGAACCCCGGCGCCGCGCCCGCTCCAAGAGCGCGCCCCGCGAGCCCCCGGGCCTGGCGCCCGCGCCCCCCTCCTCCCCGCCGCGCCGAGGCCCGGAGGTCCCGCGGGCGGCGCGGGCCGACGGGTCGCCGCGCCGGGAGCCCTCGTACCCGGCGCGGCGCGCGCTCGCCAACGAGCTGCACCCCATCAAGCTGCAGCCGCAGCGGGGCGGGCCCGGCCGCATCGCGCCCCTGCGCGCCGCCGCCCCCGAGCCTCGGGCTCCCGAGCCTCGGGCCGCGCCGGACCCCCACGTCCGCTGCCGCCTGGACATCAAGCCGGACGAGGCGGTGCTGCGGCACGCCGCGCGGGGGGCGCGGCCCTGCGCGCCCGCTGCGCCCTGGGCGCGCGCCGCGCCCCAGCTCCACGGGCTCACGGTGCCCGGGCCGCACCACCTGCACCCCCATCACCTGCATCCGCACCCCCATCACCTGCACCCGCACCCGCATCACCCGCTGTCGCTGTCGCGCACCCCCACGCCCAGCGACTCCTACTGCGTGGACCCCCGCCACGCGCCCTCCTCCTCCTCCTCCTGCGACGGGTTCCTGCCGGGGCCGCGCGACCCCCGCGGGGCGCCCTTCCCCGCGCCGCCGGGCCCCTCGCAGTTCTTCTACACGGAGGAGCCCCAAGGCGGCCACCCTCCCGGCGGCTGGGCGGCCAGCCCGGGCCCCCCGGGGGACAGCTACCTCCCCAGCCCGTGGCGGCGGCGGCAGCAGCGGCGGCCCGGGGGTGGCGGCTACCTGGCCTGGGAAGCGCGCACCTTCCCTTTCCACGAGCCGCCCGTGCGTTCCTACTACGGAGAGGCCCCTGCGCCGCCACCGCCTGCGCCAACGCGCGCCTACGGGCCGCCCTGGGGCCCCGGCTACGCGCCCCCGCCGCCCCCGCCGGCTGCCCGGCCCGCCCGGCCCGCCTTGGACACGGAGCACTGGGGCCGCTCCCGCGACCGCGACGCCCTGGCGTGGACGTACCCAACCTGGGGTGACACCTGGGGCGCGCGGCCTTACCGCACCCTGCAGCTGGCCCCGGCCCCGCTGCTCGCCTCCTGGCACGGGGGCCCCGGGTCCAGCCCGCCCCGCCTGGCCACGGGCAGCCGCCACCACTCGCGCTCCTGGGACAACATCCTGGAGCCCGGGCCGCGCCGCGAGGACCCGCTGGGCCGCGGCCGCAGCTACGAGAACCTGCTGGGCCGCGAGGCGCGCGGAGGAGGCGGAGGCGGAGGTAGAGCAGGAGGAGGATCAGGAGACGGAGGAGGCGGCGGAGGCCGGCGCGCACCCGTCGTCGTCAACCTGTCCACCTCCCCGCGGCGCTACGCGGCCCTGTCGCTGTCGGAGACGTCGCTGGCGGAGAGGGGCCGCGCGGGGGACGGGCCGGGCCGCGGCTGGTACGTGACCCCGGAGATCACCATCACCGACAACGACCTCCGCGGCGGCGGCGGCCACGTCGAGCGCCCGCCCGCCCGCGCCTGGGAGCAGCAGCAGCTGCAACTGTCGGGGGGCCGCCGCCGGCCTCCTCCTCCTCCTCCTCCTCTTCCTCCTCGTCCTCCCGCCGCCACCCCGCGCCGCCAGCGCAGCCTCGAGCAGCTGGACGAGCTCATCACGGACCTGGTGATCGACGACTCGCGGCCGCTGGCCGGCCCGGCCTCGCCGCACCCCGCGGCCGACAGCCTGGGCCGCCGGCTGCGCCGCCTGCTCGACCTGCGGCCCTCGGGCTCGTCGTCGTCCTCCTCCGTCGTCGTCGGGGGGCCGCTTCCACCGCCGCGCTCGCCCCCCAGCTCGGCCGGCAGCGCCGAGGAGGAGCCCCCCGCGGGGTTGGGACCGGAGATGGGGATGGGGATGGGGCTGAAGACGGGGATGGGACCGGAGATGGGAATGGAGAGGATGGGGCTGGAGATGGGGATGGAGAGGATGGGACCGGAGATGGGGATGGGGATGGGGCTGAAGACGGGGATGGGACCGGAGATGGGGATGGAGAGGATGGGACCGGAGATGGGGATGGGGATGGGGCTGAAGACGGGGATGGGA
>JAAGEH010000139.1:57688-73279 GCA_011751065.1 Lasiurus cinereus
TGTGGACGAGCCCCGGAACCTGGGGCAGCGCTCAGCGCTCGCTCCTGCGGGGCCCCCCAGCCTGTCCCGTGGGCCCCAGGGCCCCCCCCCGCCTGCGCCTCCCCTGCCCCCCGCACTCCTTCCTCGGCCCCCCAGTCCTCCCAGCTCCCAGCCTCCCCTGGGCGGGCTGACCCGGGGAGCGGACCTGGACCCGAACCCAGGAGCCGGTCATCGGGGCCTGAGGTCAGCCTGCAGCCCCGCCCCCGCCCGAGGCCTGAGCCCAGGCTGGACACTCGCTTGCTCGCTTGCTCACTCGCTCTCTGGGCCTCACCCCGGATGAATGAGGCCTGGAGCGGGGAGGTGCAGAGTGGAGGCAGCTGCCGGGGACCCGGGGCCTGGAGTGGCCGGAGCTGGCTGGTCCATGGAGGGTGGTCGGCGGCGTGGACGCCCCAGGGAAATATACATCCCAGGACAGCTGCTGGCCGATGAGCCGGGAGTGGGCCATCCTAGCTCCGCCCAGCAAGGGGCGGGGGGGCGGTTGTCACCTGCAGAATGGCCGAGCTCAGCAACTCAGACTCAGTTACGGTTGCAGGTGGAGGTCCCAGCCAACCCGGAGTTGTTGCTCAAGTTTTTCTTTTCTTTTTTTTTTAATGTATTTTATTGATTTTTTACAGAGAGGAAGGGAGAGGGAAAGTCAGAAACATCGATGAGAGAGAGACATCGATCAGCCGCCTCCTGCACGCCCCACAGTGGAGATGTGCCCGCAAGCAAGGTACATGCCCCCGACCGGAATCGAACCCGGGACCTTTCAGTCCGCAGGCCGACGCTCTATCCATTGAGCCAAACCGGTCTCGGCAAGTTTTTCTTTTTTTTAAGGAAACGGCTCTATTGCAGTGTCTAACTTAACACGCCACAGAAGTTACTTGGATTTCAAACGAACACAGTGCCAAGAAGTGCTTTTCTTTTAAAGCCTCCTTTTCCTTCTGGCTGGTGTGGCTCAGTAGTTGAGCCCTGACCTTTCACCGGAAGGTCAGGGCGCATGTCCAGGCTGCAGACTTGATCCCCAGGGGCGGCGGTGCAGGAGGCAGCGGTCCATGTTTCTCAATCCCTCTCCTCCTCTCTCTCAAGTCAGCGCCGCGCACGTGCGCTTACATTTAAAAAGCCTTTCCCCGCCGAAACCGGTGTGGCTCAGCGGATAGAGCATCGGCCTGCGGATTGAAAGGTCCCAGGTTCGATTCAAGGTTCAATCAAGGGCATGGACCTTGGTGGCGGGGTCTCCAGTAGGGGACGTGCAGGAGGCGGCTGTTTGATGTCTCTCTCTCTCTCATCGATTTCTCTAACTCTCTGTCCCTCTCCCTTCCTCTCTGTAAAATAATTAAAATATTTTAAAAAGCCTTTGCCCCACAGCAGACAGCGTTCCCACACCCCAGCCCCTCACCCCCGCTCAGCCCTGAGGCTGCAGCTCCCCAAGGCACTCGCTGTGCCCGGGGTCTCTGCTCTGTGCCCGCCCACCGGTCCTTTGCCTGGGACAGCCCTGTCAGTGCCTCGGACACCCACAGCCGTGCCCAGAGCTCCTGCAGGGAGAGGCTGAGGGACTGCCACCCGGAGCCGTGCAGGGGCAGGGAGGGGGGGCTCCCCGTCTGCTCCAGCGCGCCCCCCTCCCCGCACTGAGACAGGTTCCCCACCCTGGAAGCTCTCTGAGCCCCGTCCTGGGGGCTTTGCATCGGGGCTCCATCATGAGGCGGGGACCTGGGTGGCTGGTGGAAGGGCTGTGACTGGCAGATGCTCCTCTGAACCCTCACACCGGCAGCCCCAGGGGATGCGGGCGCTCGGTGCCAGGACCTGGGAAGAAGACCCAACAAACAAACTCCCTTCACCTCCCAGTGTCACACCCCACAGCAGCTGCTGCCCGGTGCCCATCTCCACGGGCGGCATGGCCTGACGGTGAGCCACGAACTCAAGTTCCTCGGGAGCTGCTCTGTGTGGCAGCAGTGCCTGCCCTTTCCCAGAGGGCGAGGCCGCGGTGGAAGAGCCCACTCGCAGGGGGAAGGGTGTGTGCCCTGCAGGAGTGCCCTGAGGCCTAGTTCCTGTGTGTGTATGTGGCGGGGTGGGTCACAGGGGACCCCCACGAGGCTGTGGGCCTTCTCTGGCCAGTGCTCCTAGCGCGTCACTCCGTTGGATTAGATCCTCCGCCGAAAGGTTTCTTCCGAGGGCACCTGCTGGCCCTCGCTGCCTGCGCCCCGTGGCGAGGTCGCCCGTCGTGGGATGGACGGTGATCGTCCGGGGTCCCAGGCAGCCCTGTGTGCAGACAGCCCGGGGCCTGCGAGCGAGCAAGTGGAGACCAGCGTGTCCGTGTGCTGAGTGACCTCGCCCAGCGCCTGCCAGTGGCTGCTACTCATGCAGGCGGTGCCAGGCCACCGGGTTCGAGGGTGTGAGGCCTCAAGTGCCAAGTCCAAACTCGGACTCTCAGAGTGGTTTTGCCCGATAGCACCCCACCTGGCGCTGTTCCTGAGGGGTCAGCCCAGAACATGGCCGTGGCCGCTCTGTGCCGGTTCCTCTGCTGGGAGGGGTCGTTTGCTGACGCCTGGGGTCCCGCCTGGCGCTACGACGGGAGGGGCGGTCCCCGTCTGCAGCGCAGCGGTCCTCCCGGTGGAGCTGTTCTGGGGGACAGTGTTCCCCGCCCCTTAAGGGGCACAGCCCTGTTTCTTTGGCTTTTGATGTTGTGGGTGTCGGACAGTTCCATGTGAGGCTCCAGATCGCGGAGTGCTAGGGTGCCCCTGCCCAACGCCTGCTGGGGTGAGGGAGCAGTGGCAACCGGCCGGGCAGAGGGCAGCCGGGCGGGCAGCGGAGAGGCTGCTGGGCAGCGTGGCCGCCTCCGGGCGCTGCCAGGCTGGTGCGAGACCTATTGCAGGATCAGAGCTCGTGTGGGCCCTCAGGAGGGGGGCCGCCGAGCGCTCGCCTAGTGGGAAGGGGCGGACAGCCACGGCGGAGGCGCTGCGGGTGGGCGGGCATGGGATGCTAACCCTGGGGCGAGGCCGAGCCCTGGTTCCGAGCCTGTGGCGGCAGATGGGACGGGATGGGTGGTTTCGGGGCCTCAGAGCCTTGCCGCCACCAGCCAGCCTGACCAGGCAGGGTCCCGCCCGCCAGGCCGCATTTCCCGGAGGATGACGGCGGAGCCGCGCCCCTCGCCTGCCTCAGGCCTCTTCTTCCTCAGGCAGGCGTTGCCGGGGGATGCGACCCATGGCTGCAGCCAGCGTGACCCCGCCCGGCTCCCTGGACGTGCTGCAGCCCGGCTTCTCCAGGGCCCTGCTGGGCACCCCGCTGGAGGACAAGTACCTGTGCTCGGCCTGTAAGAACGTCCTGCGCCGGCCCTTCCAGGCCCAGTGCGGCCACCGCTACTGCTCCTTCTGCCTGAGCACCATCCTCAGGTGGGCGGGCACGCGGGCGGGGCGGGCGGAGTGGGGCAGGGCCGTGGCTGCGGGCTGCGCGGCCAGGGAGGCTCCGGCAGCTGTACTCCAGGGGAGCCCTCGCTGACGCACAGGTTCCCTGCGGAGGAGGGTGGAGGGGAGACCCTGCTGGGCTGGGCCGAGCTGGGTGCGCTGCGTGGGGTGAAAGTGAGCGTGCGTTAGTGCGGCGGTTCCCGCTGGCATCCTCGCACGTACGTACGGACGTCTGCAGGGCAGTGCCGGCCGGGAGTCTCAGGCAGGGCGCTGTGGCACGGGGCCGGCTGGTGGGCCACCCCTGCTCCGGGGTCTGCCGCTGTCTGAGTGGGCGCGCCTCGTTCACCTTGGGGGTGACCACCACAGGAGCAATCTGCTCGCCGTTCTGAACGTGTGGACGTCGTGTTGGTGTGTTCCTGTGCTGACTTGGGGATGGTGCTGACGTGCCGAGGGGCATGGGCTGGCAGCCGCCGCCTGTCCGTGGCAGCAGGTCTCATGTGGCACCCCCTCTCCCCAGCTCCGGGCCCCAGAATTGCGCTGCCTGTGTGCACGAGGGCATCTACGAAGAAGGCATTTCCATTTTGGAGAGCAATTCGGTAAGTGGGTCGTGAGGCTGAACACCCACGTGCACAGAATGCACGCTGCGCTTCCTTTGGCAGCACCAGCGGCCGGTGCCCCTCGGCAGCTGCAAGTGCCCGCGGCCGCGCGGCTCCCGATTGGCAGGCTGCAGGCAGGGGCCTGGTTCCGGGGCGGCTGCGGACGCTCACGCAGGGTCGCTGTCTCTCCAGGCTTTCCCCGACAATGCTGCCCGCAGGGAGGTGGAGAGCCTGCCTGCCATCTGCTCCAACGACGGCTGCGCCTGGAAGGGGACCCTCAAAGAGTACGAGGTAGGCCCGCCCCGGAGGCAGCCCGCCCCCGCATGGTGGTGAACCGCGTCCGTCTGTCCGACGTCTGTGAGAGGCAGCTGGCCCTCCGGTGTGCCCGCTCCGTGCCCAGGCACACAGAGCCAGACCTCCGGAGCCCTGCGCCTGGCCTCGTGGCCTCGTCAGTGGGCCGGGTGCAGCCCTCCCACGGGGGTCGGGGCGTGTGCTGCCCAAAGCCGCTGCAGCGTGTGTGAACGTGCAGGAGACCAGCTCTGGCTGGGGGCATCTCTGTTGCGTCTCTGGACGACCTCGTTCTTACTCCGATTGTGTTGACGGTGGGAATTGCAGAAGCCGCCTGCACGTTTGTGCTGCGGTAACAGAGGCACCTGGCCTGTGACGGGCGTGCAGGGAGCGTCTCCCCCAGGCCGGCCTCTGCCGTGAGGTGCCTTGTGTCTCTGTGTTGGCGCGTGGGGTTCAGTGTGATGGGTGTGGAGGCTGAGGCGCCGAGGTCATCCAGGTGCCTGGTTCTCTCTTTGTTTTTGTTGTTGTTAATCCTCACCTGAGGACATTCCCCTCCCCCCCCTTTTTTAGAGAGAGAGAGAGAGAGACATTGATGTGAGAGGAATACACTGATTGGTTGCTCCCACACAAGCCCTGGCTGGGGCCAGGGATGAACCTGCACCCAGGTTTGTGCCCTGGATCAGGAATCAAACCTGCGACCCTCAGGCTGACACTCTAACCACTGAACCTGGTCCCCTCTCTTAAGGACGCCCTCTACAGCGACATCTCAGAGGGTTACTTGTGCACAGGGGTCAGGTGGCCACGTGCCCACCAGCTGAGGCGGCGTGTCCACACCACGGAGCACTGAGCAGCAGTAAAAAGGAGGGGCGTCCTGGCCCCGGCTGCGGTGTGGCGGACCGGAGGCCATGGCTCAGCGAGACGAGCAGACACAGAGCAAAGCCGGGAGGACCCCAGGGGCGGGGCCCTGCAGGCCGGCTCAGGAAGTGCAGTGGCGGCCAGGGGCTGGGCGGGGTGGGTCTGAGTGGACAGGCCGTGGTGCCAGCAGGCAGCCCCCTGGCGAGGCTGGGCTGGTGGTTAGGGGAGCCCTGCCAGGCCACAGGCACAGGCACGGGCACAGGCACAGGCACAGGCACAGGCAGGCTGGGACTGAGCACCTCGGCGTGGGCAGGCGCGGGCGGCCGCTGTCAGGCTGCGGGGGGCCTGGTTCCGGGGGGCTCTCCCTTCTGCTTCTGGCGTGCGCGGCACTCAGTCCTCTGGGCTGCGCTGTGCTCTGCCAGAGGAGTGCTGGGGTGCAGGGAGGAGATGCGCCGGGGCCTGGAGTGGAGCAGCTCGGCTCCCGCACGCTGTGCCTTCTGGGAGAGAGCTCTGCCTGCAGACGGGGTTCGGCTGCCCAGGGCCACTGGGTGCATCTGCACAGAGGGTGATGCTGCTGCGCCCGGCCCTCGGCTATCACTGCCCGGCATCCAGGCCTCGGGCTGGGGTCTCCTGAGAGGGCAGGACCTCGGGGTGCCGGGCTGTCGTTGAGAGGCGGAGATCCCGGGGGACAGGTGGGCTAACCCTCACCGGTTCCTCTGGGGCTCTGCGCCTCCGGCCGCGGTGTGGGCGGTGGCTTCCTGGGCTCTGGAAGGGCCGGGCGCAGCCAGCGCTGGGCTCCTGCCACGGCCGCAGGCGGGAGGCTGGAAAGTCCCTGGCTGCCCGGCTCCGGAAAGTCCCTGCGCGGCCGGGTCATGTGGGAGGCAGTGCTGCTCGGGGACACTCGCCGGCCGTGGCCTCTGACGTGTGCTGACGACCGGCTGCTCCGGACAGTGGCGCTGTGAGTGCCGCTGTGGGTGGCGGTGCCGCAGACGGAAGGGGGGGAGGCGGGGACCCTGTGTGGCCTCTGAATGCCTCCTCTGCGATGACGTCTCGGGTCTCCTAAGAGCTCAGCGGGGTGCTGGTGCCGCCTGCTGGGTGCCGTGGTGCGCGGACCTGCTTGGCCAGGGCTCTGGAGCGAGGGCCCAGAGAGGATACGCTGGGGGGCCGCCCAGGGGAGGAGAGCGGGCGGGCGCCCCCCTCTGCTCTGCCTGGGCATCTCGAGGGGATCCTGGTCGAGTACGCACTGCTTCTCTGCAGGCCCCCGGGTGGCAGTGAGGAAGCCTATTGGCCCGTGCGGCGGTGGGGGGTCCCTGCTGCGGACGCGGGCCGGGGCGGGGGCGTGCAGCCCCTGACGGCCTGGGTGCCCTCGTCCCCGTGTGCAGGGCCCGCCCCGTCCCGGCGCTTTGTCTGCCGCCTCCCCCGGAGTTTCTCTTCCACGTTTCACGTTTCTACTGGTTTCGGAGAGGCTGGGAGAGGGAGGGAGATGAAGTGTCCATGATGAGAGAGGATCACTGACGGGCCGCCCCCTGCGCGCCTCCCACTGTGTCCTGCTGGGCATTAAACCGGGCCTCCTTGTTCGTGGGTCGACCCTCAACCACGGAGCCGTGCACAGGGCCAGGAGTTCGCTGCTGAGAGCACAGGTGCCTCTGAGGGAGCCGCGTGCCGAGCGTGGCTGCTGTGCCAGGTCTTTGCGGTGACGCTGCGAGCTCAGGGCCCAGGCGGGGCGCTGCCCCCAGTGCGAGCGGGCAGGCGGTCCACTGACCAGAGGCCTGTGCCCAGGGGAGGGGGAGGTTCTGCTGGGGCCGAGCTGGCAGGACTGTCCTGCCTTCCCTGGGGCCTGTGAGGCTACGGGTCCTTGGCAGACCCACTTGGCTCCCAGCCCTGCCCCCTTCCCCCCACAGTGGCCTTCCCAGGCCCCTCAGAACCTCAGTGTCTGTCTCCCTATTGGCTCCTTCGCAGCAGAGCAGCGGCCCGAGGTGGGCCTGAGTGGGTCCCCTCAGTTCCTGATTCCCAGGTCTGAGCCCCGCCCTCCTCCCTGTCTGTCTCCGCTGCTCTGCTCCTCCTGGCTCTCCCCAGGCCTCTCCTCACCAGTCACCGAGAGCCCCAGCTGGACCTGCCTCCCCAGGACACCGGTGCCTTCCTGCCCTGTCGCCTGCCCCGCCGGCTCCAGGAGGGTGGGCTCGGCTCGGTGTGCAGTGGGAGGTGCTGGGCTCCCAGTGTCTTCTCGCTCTGCCTCCGTGGCCCCTTCCACAGCCATCGGTCCTGGCTGCTCTTTTGCTTCTGTCCCGGTCGCCCGGCACCAGCCGCCTTTGCCCCTGTGTGGCCGGCCGTGGCTCTGCTGCCCCTCTGGCGCCTTCCCCTGCGCCTGCCTTCCTGCACTTGTCTGCGTCGCGGCCGTGTGCCCGCTCCCTGGCCAGGGCTCCCGGGCCCGGAGCGTCCCTCGGAGCAGAGCCTCTGCGCCTGTGGTCAGGGGCAGGGGGGACGTGCTTGGCGTCGTGGGGTGGGTGGGTGCCACCAGCGGGAAGGGGTCCTGACCTCTGACCTGGAGCAGAGGTGCCGGAGGGATTTCAGTTCTCGGCGCCTGAGCAGTGGCCCTTGCAGGTGGGCACTGGGGTGGACGGGAGCCACGGCTGGGGTGGCATCGGCAGGCCGGGAGCGGCATGGCGGCCGGGCCCCGCGTGCGCACTCTGGACGCTCTGCTCCCTCTGTCGCCAGAGCTGCCACGAAGGACTCTGCCCATTCCTGCTGACCGAGTGCCCGGCATGCAAAGGCCTGGTCCGCCTCGGCGAGAAGGAGCGCCACGTGGAGCAGGAGTGCCCAGAGAGGAGCCTCAGCTGCCAGCACTGCCGGGCTGCCTGCTGCTGGGCCGGCGTGCAGGTGCGTTCAGGCCCGGGGTGCCGCCGCGGGGGCCCGGGCAGCGTGTCCCGTGGGAGCGAGCCTGCGGGTGCGAGGCAGAGCCGCCCGCCGCCGAGGGGAGGTGCTGACCGAGGCCCCCGCGGCGCCTGCAGGACCACAGGGGCCGGACACCTTGGGTCGGGTCTTGGGGAACCGCGGGCCCCTCGCTGAGGACAGGATGCCGAGCGCAGCGTGACGGCGCCAGGCCCGGCCTGGCATCGGCCTAGCCCGGTGCCCCCAACGCTCCGCCCCCTCTCTCCCAGGCGCACCAGGAGGTCTGCCCCAGGTTCCCCGTGGCGTGCGAGGGCTGTCGCCAGAAGGTCCCGCGCGAGGAGGTGAGTGAGCCCGGCGCCCGGGACACAGGAAGGAGGGCGTGGCGTCACCGTGGGCCGCGCTGCGAGCTCGGGGCCCGGTGCCGGGAGAGGCGATGGCCTGCGGGGACCCCGAGGACGAGTGTCAGGCCGCCTGTGGCCGCTCTTTGGTTCAACATCCAGGGATGGACACAGCGCGGCGTCTGACGCCCCCTCCTCCAGTTTCAGGACCACCTCCGGACGTGCGGCAAGTGCCCGGTGCCCTGCCGCTTTCACGACGTCGGCTGCCCTGAGATGGTGAGCCAGGCCCTCCGCGCGTGTCCACCTCCCGCCCGGGGTGGCCTTCCTGAACCCGTGTCAGCGACCCCCTGGGGCCTCCTGTTCGCTGCCACCTGCCCCGTTGCCTGGCCCTCAGGTGCCCGGCTCAGGCCCCAGGCTGCTCTGCGGATCTCCACCTCCTGGGGGCCCCGTCCTGGCCCCCCCACCTTGTGCCTTCCAACACCCAGTGGTACCTCAGGCCTCAGCCACACTCCAGCCCTGCCCCTCGTCCAGAATGAGCACCTTGGTTCGCCCAGCCCGCTGGCCGTCAGCCAGTGGTCACTCTGGACTCTCTTCTCTCCCTGTCACGTCCAGTGAGCATGAAGATCCTCCATTCTTCCTGGGCGCAAATGGTCCCGGACCCCACCTGCCTCCCCGCCTCCCCTGCCTCCCTACCTCACCTCTGCATCCTACCTGGCTCTTCCTGTGTGACCTCAGCCCGGCTGCCTGTGACCTTGTCCGGCCTGGCCACCTCCAGCACTGACCTCCTCCCACCCCCCATCCCCCCTGCAAGCGCCCTGCCCGCCTCCTCCCTGCACACAGCACACTGCCGGCCTCTGCAGCTCACAGGGCCCCTCACACTCCTTTCCCTGACTGCCCTCTCCCCCCCACCGACCCCACCGCAGCTAACTGAGGGCCTGGGCCATGAAGACGGGCGGGCCTGGCGCCCGCTCCTCAGTGGTGGGTGTCTGGCAGCGTCTCTCAGGTGTTTGCCCGAGGACGGCACACGATAGCGCCGCTCTGTCCCCTCGTCTGTCGGCCGCCTGTGTCCGTGCACCTCGGTGCCGGTCGTGCCGCTCAGACCTGGTTCCCTGGCATGGAGCCTGCCGGGCCTGAGCCCTTGGCGGTCAGAGGTCACGGCCGGGGTCTGGTTCCTGTTCAGGTTGCACGTGGCACTGACCTCCTGGGTCTGCGCCAAGACCTTGGCCCGGCACAGTGACAGGGCTCTGTTGTCTGGCCCAGCCGTCCGGAGCACCTGTCTGAGTGCCACCCCCGCTCCCTGGGGTGGGCCTTGTTTGCACTGGAGACGCGTGGAGGGGTCTGCATGCTGGAGCGGGCCGTGGAGGTGGGCAGGGAGCTGGCTGCAGAGTGAGACGTGTGCTGGAGGGAGCAGCTTGGTGACGGGTGGCTCTGTCAGTGGAGGGTCCTCCCCGTCGCTTCCAGTGTACGCCAGCAGCTGGGTCCGACAGCGACACGGAAGCCCCAGGCAGGCGGCGGGAACGGGCACTGACCGTGTCGTCGCCTCTGCGAGCTGTGCCGCGGGCGGTCGGCTGAACCGTGCGGCGGGCCAGCTCCTGGGCTCTGTCTCCGCAGGTGGAGAGCGAGAAGCAGCAGGAGCACGAGCTGCAGCGGCTCCGCGAGCACCTGGCCATGCTGCTGCGCGCGCTGCTGGAGGCCAAGCGCCCGGGCCCCGGCGAGGCGGGCGATGTGGCGGCGCCCAAGGCGGTGGAGCTGCTGCAGCGGTGCGAGGCCCTGGAGAAGAAGACGGCCACCTTCGAGAACATCGTCTGCGTGCTGAACCGCGAGGTGGAGCGGGTGGCCATGACCGCCGAGGCCTGTGGCCGGCAGCACCGGCTGGACCAGGACCGCATTAAAGCCCTGAGCAACAAGGTGGGTGCCGGGCAGGCTGTCTCACAGCGCCTCCATCTCCAGTTGCGCGGCCTCTGCGGAGCCCGTTCTGACCGTTCCCTGCTGACCGACGCGGGCAGAGTGGCACGGAGGGTCCTCCCCTCCGTCAGGACCGCCTCCCACTTCGGGCCGGCGCCGGGGGCGGGGGGGGGGGGGGCTCATGGGGCGGAGCCGAGCGGAGAGGCGGGGGAGCTGGGAGAGGTGGGCGTGGCCAACTTCGTAGCACCTTCCTGGGAGCTGGAAGCGGCCCCCAGGGAGCAGGGGGACGGCCACGGTCCCCTCGTCCTCATGGGCTCCCGGGCCCCCAGGTGCAGCAGCTGGAAAGGAGCATCGGCCTGAAGGACCTGGCCATGGCCGACCTGGAGCAGAAGGTGCAGGAGATGGAGGCCTCCACCTTCGACGGCGTGTTTGTCTGGAAGATCTCCGACTTCGCCAGGAAGCGCCAGGAGGCCGTGGCTGGCCGCACCCCTGCCATCTTCTCACCAGGTGCCGCCTGTGTCCCCACGTCCCCTTTCCTCCCCCCAACCTGCCCCGAGTCTGTCCCGTCCATGGAGGCCAGGAGCCGAGGTGCCTCCCTGAGCGCAGGCGTCAGCGACAAGGCCTCCTGCTGTGGGCGCCCGCCCCACGCGGGCCCCTTGCCCCGCAGTCACTCGCGCATCTCTGCAGCCGCGCCAGCAGGACTCCCGCAGGCCTGCTCCTGTGTGCACCCCACCCCACTGCTGGCTGCTCCCCCCCGCACCGTGTGGGCCTCCTGGAGCACAGCGTGGGGCGGCGATGTCTGTCCTCTGTCCCCAGGGGGCGGCGGGATGGCCTTCCCCCTACCTCACCCCTACTCACCCCCCAACCCTGCAGCCTTCTACACCAGCAGGTACGGCTACAAGATGTGCCTGCGCGTGTACCTGAATGGGGACGGCACGGGGCGCGGCACACACCTGTCCCTCTTCTTCGTGGTGATGAAGGGCCCCCACGACGCCCTCCTGCGCTGGCCCTTCAACCAGAAGGTGCGCGCGCTGCCCTCGGCTGCTCTGGGCCGGGAGCCGCGGGCGAGGGTGCCGGCGGGACTGGCCGTGGCGTGCGTGTGGTGCTGTCACCGAGTGCTCTGGTAGCACCGGCTCCCACAGCCACTCGCCCACAGTGAGATGCTGCCCGCCAGCAGAGCCCTGTCCAAGGGAGGGCCTTCCTGGGTGGGAGCCCCCTGAGAAGGCGGGGCGGGAGGCCAGCTCAGCACTGGGCTGGGGCGGAGCAGGGGCGCCGTGGCCTCAGGAAGGGGCTGAGTGTGCAGATGTGCTAGATGCACTGAGCAGGAGTGGGTGCAGGGCCCCGGTGTCCGAGGACAGGAAATGTCAGGATGGGCACAGCCCCCGAGGGGCTGACGGCGGGCAGGCGGCTCACGTGTCTCTCGGGCCCTCCTCCTAGGTGACCCTCATGCTGCTGGACCAGAGCAACCGGGAGCACGTGATCGACGCCTTCAGACCCGACGTGACCTCGTCCTCCTTCCAGAGGCCGGTCAGCGACATGAACATTGCGAGCGGCTGCCCCCTCTTCTGCCCCGTCTCCAAGATGGAGGCCAAGAACTCCTACGTGCGCGACGACGCCATCTTCCTCAAGGCCATCGTGGACCTGACGGGGCTCTAGCACCTCCCGCGGGGTCAGGGCCAGGGCGCCTGGCCCGCGCTTGGTGACAGCGACCGTGCTGGGCCCGAGCCTCGCGGCAGCGGGCAGGCGCACTCCCATCCATCCCCGGGAGAGAGCGCCTCCGGGCCTCTGCCCGGGTCCCGCTGGCCTGGAGAGCCCACAGGCCCCCGTGGGTGCGGGAGCCCTTGCCCGGCGGCAGGAGCCTGGGCGAGGTGCAGAGGCAGGCGGGCCGGTGGGGAGTCGCCCGTGAGGGGCCCAGGGCCTCCCCCCGCTTGGGACTGGAGACAAGGACAGCGTGGGCCGGCGTGGCTCTGCGGGACCTGCTGTGCCAGCCTGGCCGGCCGGCGGCTCACCCTATGAGCATCCCGCGGCTGCCGGTAGCGTGTGCCGGGCTCGGTGGCCTCCCGCGGTGTGCTGCCGGCCCTGAGGCTGGGGAGGCGTCATTAAACCGTTAACCTGTGGCGAGCGTGTCCGTGGCTCCCAGCCCGTCCCCACCCTGAATGGCTCCGGTTCCCTGAGCTCAGCTCCCGCATGTGGGCTTGGGAAGACAGCGGTTCGTTCTTCTGGAACGTTCTTTGCCGGCTGGCTCCTCCCTCAGACCTTCCCAGGGGCTGCCTTGAGAGCAGGACCACCCCTTTCCCCGCTGGGGCGACCCCACCCATGGGGTGTGCAGGGTCCCTGCTGGGAGCAGCCAGTGGCGTCGTTGGTGTCTGGGGACCTGAGGGCAGCATTGTCCCCCCTCCCCCCGAATCCAGAACTTCTCTGGACACCCCAGGAGGCCTCAGCCTGTGGGGTGGGGCAAGGGGTGTCCCGTGAGTCAGGCAGGTGGGCTGCCTGGCGTCTGCAGAAGGATCCCCGACTGGGACTGCCCTTGACACGGTCACTTGGGCTGTCCACCCAGTGGGTGGCTATGACAGTGAGAGGGGGACGGGCAGCAGGCCCCAGGCGTGGGACTCAGCCACGGCCAGTGACCCACGGGGCACGGTCACCAGCAGAGGCCTGGGAGGGCCAGGGGTCCGTCTCTGTGGCTCTGGGCACAGCGCGTCCGAGCTCTGCACGGGCCCAGCCGGCGCTGGTGGAGCGCTCTGTACACACGGGCACGACTTGCCCTGTAACTGTCCCTTCCTCTCAGGTGCGGGCTGCCCGGCCACACGCAAGCTTCAACTCCTAAACCGAAACCGCTTTCCGGGGCTGCTGCTGGGGTCTGCGTGTACTGTCCCCCTCTCCCTCCACCATACACAGTCACACCCCGAGGCTCTGACCTCCTGGGTGCAGGGCTGGGAGGTGCCCAGGTCATGAAAGCAGGGCCCGAGATGGGATCGGCACCCATCCGAGGGGCTCCCGGGCCACCCCGCCAGCACCCGCCTCGGCCTCGGCCGCGGGAGCCTGGCCTGGCTGCGTGGCGGTGCAGCGTGGACGGGGCGGCCTGCACTGACCCCACGGCATTCCTGCCCTGCAGGGGGCGGCTCCTGCGCCTGCCAGTCCCCGTGAGCACTGCGTGCATGCGCATGTGTGTGCACACGTAACGGGCATGTGTCCGTCTCAGCTTTAATTGGCAGGTCTCTGATGTCTAACGTTGACTCTCTCCTTTGGTGAAGTGTCGGATTCTCTTCCCATTTTTAAACTGAGTATCTTACTGCCAAGTTATGTAGTACAGACACAAGCTTTGTTGGGTAATTTGCAACTATTTTCTCTGTCTGGTTTATCTTTCCATCCTCTTAACGTGTTTCTCAGAGCAGAAGTAACTTTTCTGACACGGGCGGTGCTCGAGGGGTCTGTGGGTGGCCAGGGTGGATTCATCTCAGACGCCTGCACCAGCGCTCGCTGGGGTTTGACCCGGTTAGCAGAGACGCGCAGTGTGCTGCTGCCAGCTGTTTATTGGGTCCTCAACAGGTGACGCGTGACATGCGGCCCGCCGGGCCCACGGTGACCCCATCGCCGACCAGAGGGGACCTGGGGCTCCCAGGGCCAGGCTGGGCCAGGACCACCCCCCAAGGCCCCAGAGGGCCAGCCGACGGCCCAGGGCCCAGGCCTAGGGAGGGGGACCGGCGAAGGGGGTGCTCCCAGTGTCCTGTGCCCCCCAAGCCGCCAGGAGGCCGCCCGGTGCCCGAAGCGAAGTGCCAGGCTGTGGGGGGAGGTGTGTGCGCACAAGCGTGGGGTCCGGCGTCTGCTGCCGCCCGGCCGGCCCGCCTCAGGCCTTGCTGCCGCGTGCGCCTCGGCCCCATGCTGCCCGGGCGGCGGCGTCCCCGGGGCTCAGCGGGCCCACGGCCGAGGCCACCCCGTCCCCCGGGCACGGCCCCCCGCGCCTCTGGCCCGAGAGCCAGGAGAGGAAGGGGCGCGGGCGGGGCGCCTGCAGGGCGCGCACGGTGCGGGGTGAGCGCCAGGCCTTGATGGTGGCGTCGTCGCTGGCCGTCAGCAGCAGCTCCTGCTCGCGGGGGCTGAAGACCACCGAGTTGACGACGTCCTGGTGCCGCAGCTTGGCCAGGCAGATGTTGTAGTGGCGGTCCCAGACGTAGCCGTGCCGGTCCTCGGCCCCGCTGCGCGACAGCTGGTGAGCCCCGGCCCCTCCCCGCCGCCCGCCCGCCCCGGCCCCTGCCCCCCGCCCCGGCGCCCCTACCTGGCCACAAAGTCCCGGCTCACGTCCAGGAAGATGAAGAAGCACTCGTCGTTGGGCGTGTAGGCGCGGTGGGCTCGCAGCGCCCGCTTCACCTCCCGCATGGTCTTGAGGTCAAACACCAGCAGGTCGATCTCCTCGGCGATGGGCGGCGGCTGCATGGGGTCGGCCACCACTGAGCCGCTGGGCCAGGCGCGGCTGTTCACGTACAAGTACCTGGGCAAGGGCACGCGGCTCGCTCGCATGCCCACGCCCGCGGCGCCCCGCCCCCGCCCCGCCCCGCGCGCACCTGTGGTCGGGGGACAGGCCCATGCCCACGATGTGGCCGTGCACGTCGATCACGTGGTCC
This sequence comes from Lasiurus cinereus, assembly GCA_011751065.1. Classification (NCBI taxonomy): domain Eukaryota; kingdom Metazoa; phylum Chordata; class Mammalia; order Chiroptera; family Vespertilionidae; genus Lasiurus; species Lasiurus cinereus. The sequence continues at coordinate 72,598 of JAAGEH010000139.1, forward strand.
AGGGCGTCGAAGAAGGCGTCGGAGGCCCGGCCCTCGCCCAGCACGGGCCCCGCCGTGGTCATCTGGTGCGGCAGGATGCGTTTGATGCCGATCTGGTGCGGGGAGTAGGTGAGGCAGCCGGTGGTGAAGATGAGGAGCTTGTGCTGGGCGCCGGTCGCGCTGCCCTCGGGGGGCCGGGTCCGGCTCTGGGCCAGCAGCTCGGCCACCTTGGTCTCCAGCAGGCGCTCGGCCAGCGGGGGCGGGGCCCGGGCCTCCAGGAGCCCGTCCAGGAGGCGCCGCCAGCTCTCCTTGGTGCGCGCCACGGCTGGGCCGCCCGCCGCCGCCTCCTCCTCCTCCTCCTCGTCGTCGTCCACACCGTCGCTGCCTCCGCCGAGGTCGAAGACGCGGCCCGGGGGCGCGCCCGTGTCCAGCAGGAGGTCGGGGCTGTCAAAGCGGCCGCAGTCGGCCACCATCACTGTGCGGATGGTGCTGGCGTTGAGGTTCTGGATCTTAAAGAGCCGCTTCACCACGTTGACGTTCTCAGACTCAACATCCTGGGGGGAGGGGGCGTGTAGGCAGCGGGTGACTGGCCATCGGACCTGGGGCCGCCCGCCCGCCCGCCCACCCCCAGCCGCCAGCCCGTCCATCCATCCACCCCGGGGCTGCCAGCCCGTCCATCCGTCCACCCCGGGGCCGCCAGCCC
>JAAGEH010001763.1:0-20588 GCA_011751065.1 Lasiurus cinereus
TTTACATTTAAAGTTATTATTGATAAGTACTTATCTGTTGCCATTTTTAGTCCTTACTCCCGAGTTCCTTCTTCGCTTCCTCTTTCTTTTTATTACAGCAGACCCTTTAACATTTCTTGCATTGCTGGTTTGGTGGTAATATATTCCCTTAGTCCTTTTTTGTCTGTGAAGCTTCTGATTTCACCTTCAATTTTGATTGAAAGCCTTGCAGGGTACTGTATTCTTGGATTCAGACCCTTCCTTTGCATGATTTTGTATATTTCATTCCATTCTCTTCTGGCCTGATGAGTTTCTGTTGAGAAATCAGTAGCTAGTCTTATATGGGTTCCTTTGTAGGTAACTTTCTGTTTCTCTTTGGCCGCTTTTAAGATTCTTACTTTCTCGTTGGTGTTTGCCAATTTAATTATAATGTGCCTTGGTGTTGGTTTTCTGGGATTCATTTTGCTTGGGACTCTGTGAGCTTCTTGGATTTGTGTGGCTTTTTCCTTTCCTATATTGGGGAAATTTTCTGTCATTATTACTTCAAACAGGTTCTCTAATCCTTGTTCAGTTTCTAATCTTACCGGAACTCCAATTATGCGAATGTTGTTTTTTTTCCGTGTTATCCCAAAGTTCCCTTAGGCTATCCTCTTGCTCTTTAATTTTTTTTTTCTAGAAGCTGCTGTACTCGGGTATTTTTTCCTACCGTGTCTTCTAGCTCACTGATGCGGTCCTCTGCTTCTTCTAGTCTACTTTTGATGCTTTCTATTGAGTTCTTTAAAGCAATGATGTCATTTTTTTATGTCTTTGTGCATTTCTTCATGCTTCTTCATTTCCTCTTGGCTCTTATTCAGATTGTCGATTTTATATTCCATTTTTTTTCATCCACCTTATGATCATTTCTCTGAACTCTTTCTCTAGCAGGCTTATTTCTGTTTCTATTTCATTTACTTCCTTTTCTGATGATACCTGCCTATGTGTTGTATGTGCGCTGTTTCTTCTTCTGCCCATGGTCTTTCTTCTCCAGGTGTATGGTTAGGTAGTTCTCTCTCCTACGTTGATTCAAAGGCACAAACTACAACACGACCCGGTACAGCACACAAGGCACTGAACAGAAATGTATTCATGATGTTAATAAGCACCAATTAGGTGACCACCAATGAAAGACAAATTAGGGGTTAGTAGAGAAAGAAGAAGAGGAAAATGAGGGAAAAAGAAAGCAAAGATAGGCCAAAATCAGATTGGGAGAGGGAGAAAAAAATAAATAACTAAATGAACAAAAAATAAAAAAAAATAAAGGAGAAGAAAAAGAAAAGAGAAAGAGAAACAAAGTCAGAGAGAAAAGAAAGCGGATAAGAGAGAAAAGGGGAACAAAATATAGATGTCAGAAGAAAACTGCAGTAGAAGTCACTAATCTCAATAAAGGCCAGCAACCAGTATCTAGAGATTAATACAAACTGCAAATAACAACTGGTATCGCAGGAGGCGAGCGGAGAGGTAGAAAACAAAGCAAGCAGAAAGCAAAATAAAACAAGTAGAATAAGCTAAAACAATCTCACAAAAAAAGTTTTAAAAAATCGATAGAATCACTGTTCAGGCAAATAGCAACAAAAGGACATAGAGAAAAAACAACTTTTTAGCTAGTGAAGACAAGAAGAGAGATGTTTGTATGGACTTGTAGTAAGGGATTTGAAATTAGATATATAAATGGGTGGAATTTTAACCAGGTAAAGAGAAAGAGTAGGGAGAATCAAAAGTTGGAAAAGGGAAAGAGAAACAAGACAGCAAAATGGGGAAAGTTAGGACGAAAGTGTTGGCATAAAGGTAGAGTTGAGTTGGAGTAAAATTATACTAAAGGAAAGATGAAAATAGAATGTAAAACTCCAATCCCGAAGTAAAATAAAGAGAAAACAAAAATGACACTTGTTTTTTTCCAAAAAGTTAAAATACTAGTAGCAATAATACTAGTTGAAAACAAAAATGTAATAATTAAAAAGGTAAAATCAATTGAGGTGGAAAGAAAAAAAAATAGTGTTTTTAATTAAAATATGTAAAAATGAAAAATGAAAAAAAATTTTGAAAAAGAAAAAAAAATAGAATGGTCACCTAAACCAGTTTGGCTCAGTGGATAGAGCATCACCCTGCAGACTGAAACGTCCCAGGTTCGATTCTGGTCAAGGGCATGTATCCTGATTCCGGGCACATCCCCAGTAGGGGGCGTGCAGGAGGTGGTGATCGATGTCTCTCTCTCATCGATGTTTCTAACTCTATCCCTCTCCCTTCCTCTCTGTAAAAAATCAATAAAATATATTTTTAAAACAATAGAATGGTCATTCACTTTCACTATTATTCTGCTTGGCACTCCTGTTTCCCAGTAGGGAATGTATTGCAGTTCCCTGTGTTGCACTGTTGATGTTTTAATCTCTTCGTTCTTTTGTGGTTATGCGAGAGTCAATTTGTGCGTCATCCACTGGGTGGCAGTGTTTTGGAATTGATCTCTGAGACAAAGCACAGGACCTCTCTAGGCTGTGCTCAGATCCTGCTACTCTGGTTCTCAAAACTGGTTTGTGGGGATTTTGCAGCCAGGACACTGTAATAATTCCCAAGCTGTTCCTCTGCCTCAGTAAAAACGAGTCATTTTCCAGAGCTCCCCTCTGTCAACAGCTCGGAGAGTTTGCCTCCACACTTAGGGATCACGCACTGCCCCACCTCCGCGGATCTCTCCAGAGGCAGCTTTCCCGCAGCCCAGTTCCCACAGTGTGCCTGTCTCTGTTCTGAGGGGTAGGAGACCTCACCTTATCCCAGGCAAAATTTGACCTTTCCGTGTGCCGTGTGGATCTCTGAATCTGCCGCCCGCGTGTCTGCGCCAATTGGAGAGCCGTGTTCTGGGTCCCAAGCTGTTCGGTGAGTGATTCAGCCAAAGCGTTCAGACCGCTGCAGACATCCACCTCCCTCTGCAACATGGTGTGGTCTCCGCGTTCACGCTGGTGGCTCCAGCCGACAAAAACCCTGCGGCAGTGGGGCTGCCTGGCCAGGAGAGCCCCGGCCAGCAGTTCCCCACCTTCTCCTGGAGGATAACTGACTCTTAACTTGCCAACAAACACTCCCTGTGTAACTCTCAGCTGCTCTCTCTCCCTCTGCCCAGTGACAAAGCTCAGATGCGTCCGTCTATTCCGCCGCCATTTTTCCACCTCTCTGTTAATTACATTTTAAGTGCTTAAGTGCTGTATGTTACTAGCAGAGGATAGTTGTTGCATAGCTCAGATAAAGAATATTTCCATCACCATAGGAAGTCCAGTTGTACAACGCTGATTTAGATCATTTGTATTTAATTATAGATAGAGCTAGATTTAAGTCTATTAATTTGCTATTTGTTCCAGGCTTTTCTTATCCTGTCTTCTTTTAGATTAATAGTATTTTTATGAGTGCACTAGAGGCCTGGCACACAAAATTTGTGTATGGGTATGGTCCCTAGGTCTACAATGCAATCAGAGCCAACTTCCCCAGCTGCCCGCATTCAGCCCTGTCCCCCTCTGGTATCCACTCACAGTTCCCCATTTCCCATTGGTGATTGGAGCTGCTGGCTTGCGGGAAGCACCGAGAGTTCGGCTGTTCTACCTGCTCGCCAGCTCCACCCCCCACTGCCACCCATCCCAGTTCTCCATTTGCCATTGGGCTGTTGGAGCCTGATGGCTGGGGGAAAGGACCAAGATGTGGGATATTCCTGCCTGCTCCCTGGCTCCGCCCCTGCCACTGGTTGCCCTCTGTGCGTGGGGTGTTTGGTGGAGTGCGGGCCTTGGCCTGGCACCACCCTTATTCCCCATCACCTGCCTCTGGGCGAAAAGAGCCTGCCAGCTAGGGAAAGGGACCTAGAAGTGGTCAGTGTGCCTCATAATGACTGGTCGAGTGGTTGTTCTGGTCGTTTGGGTTTTGCATATTACCCTTTTATTATATAGGATTTTGTCTCCTCTATTGGCTTTTTAGCTATACCTTTGTGTTTAAATTTTTTCTTAAATAGTAATCAATGTAGGTCTTAACTTACACTACCTTCAGACTGTGCTATAATAGTTCATGTATAATATGAACCAATAGGACTTCCTGTGATGAAGGAAATGTTCTATATTAGTGTTTTTTGCAATAGGTATTTACTAGTCACATGCGTATATTAAGCACAGAAACATTACATGTGCAGATCTAGTCCCCTTCCTATCCTTTGTGCTGTTATTATCATATGTTCTGCTTCTTCATGTATTATAAACCCTGTAATAAGAGTTGTTGCTTTAAACATTGTTATATTTTCAAGAAATTTCAAAAAGCAAAAGATTTTCTCATATTTACTCATATTTTTATCTTTCCTGAAGTCTTCATTCCTTTTTGCAGATCTAACTTTCCATTGTCATTTTCCTTTCTCTTAAAGAACTTTTAACATCCCATATAATGTATGTGTGCTTACACAGAATTTTCTCAAATTGTGAAGATGTCTTCATTTTGCCTTCATTTGTAAAGGATATTTTCACTGGATATAGAATTTTTGGTTGTCATTTTTTTTCTTTTGGCATTTTATTGATTTTGTCCTATTGTCTTCTGGTTTACATTGTTTCTTATGAGAAAACTGGTCATTTTGTGTTTTACGTGTGTGTAATATGTCTCCACACATGTTTGCTCATAAAGTTTTCCTTTATCCTTATTTTTAAACAGTTTGTTCTAACATGCCTATTTGTGAGTTCCATTATATATTTCTATTTGTAGTTTGCTGAAATTCATGCATCTTCGAGTTCATGTTTATAAAATTAGAAATTTTTCAATTACTCTTTACTTAGGTATTTTTTACTTAGATACCTTTTTCCCCTTGCCTGCCCCTTCTTTATCATCTAGTATTTTAATTATAGGTATGTTAGATTATTTGATATTGTTCCAGTTTTTTGAGTCTCTGTTATAGTTTTATTTCTTCTATGAGAGAATTTTAGTTTCATTTCATTCTTTGATCTTGCTGTTAATACTGCTTAATAACTTTTTATTTCAGATGCTGCTTTTTGCCATTCTCTGAATTCTGTTTGTTGCCCCTTCTTTGTAGGAACTTTCAGATATCATAATTTCACCTCTTAAAAATCCATCTCTTCTGTAGAAAAGAACATATTTTTCTCCTTTAGCATGGTTATCATAGGTATTTTAACGCTCTAATTCAACAATTGGTTCATTTGTGGATCTCTTTCTATTGACTCCCCTCACCCCTTGACTATGAATCAATGTTTTTTGCTTCGTATATAGTAGTTTTTATTTGTAAAATAAATACTGTGAATGATACATTGTGGAGATGCTGGGTTCTGTTTTCTTTTCCAGCATGCAATCTCTAGCTGGTCACATTGGCTATGTTGAGCCCTTGTTATAGGCATTATTAGAGCAGGTCTATTTCAGTTGTATCTTTTATACTAGTGAGCATTTCTGACTTCTGAGATGTGATTCTTATTCCTAACATGTGGCTAATATAGGTTTTTAGTAAAAAGACTTAAAGTGTTTAATAAGCTCCTTTAATTTATAAACTTAAAATGCAAGCTTCATTCTTGAACACTTCACATAGCTTTTCCCCATTCCCATTTCTTCCCTGCTAGGCTCTTTGTATTCCTCCTATACATGTGTGGTTCAGCAGTCAGCCAAGGATTTGAGGGAAGTGTATTTGCTGACTTAGGACTCCATCCTTTCTTCTGGAATTTTTTTTCTCACATGCCCTTTTCTTCAACTGACTTGTCAACCCAGTAAGACTGCCATTTGCATGTTGAGCTCTATCTTTGTATAGCAGTGACTGGACAGTACTCTCAGGAGAAAAGGTAGTAAGTATCATCTCACCTTATATATTTTCTTCTCTCAAGAGTCTCCCCTTCAGTGTCTGACAACCTTGGATTGCACTCCACTTCCTTGAAAAAATTGTTATAATTATTAACTGGGAGGTTAGTGTGATATAATTACTCTGCCATTACTGTGTGCTAGAAATATAGCTATAATTTTGTACTTTTTTCACTTAACTTTTTAACGTAAGAATTAAAGTATTTTTTCTATGGGAGCTACTGGGTTCAGAGGAGTGTAGCCTTCTACTCTCCATGTACTTAGTCTACTCCAAAAAGGGGAAATTATCTGACAAAAATGTCACTTTGCCTACTGTGTTCAAGGTTCCCTTTTGATGAGATATCGTGGATTTTGTTCTCATCAACTTATGCAAAAACAATAGACAGTTCTGTGCTATTAGTGGTCAATGAATTGACAGGTCATCAAACCAATATGGAGTCTTGAGATACTGGCAGAGCTATGACTCGAATTCCCAGAGTTTGAGGTGATGGGATTCCTTGTTCTACACAGAGTGCTTTTGGAAATATGTGTCATGGGGCCACCAAAAACTTGGCGTCATTGGCACCATAGAGTGAATACAACATAGAAGTGCTATGCCACCTGCTCTGCCGGGGCTGCCTTGGCATTCACTGCCAGCTCTGGTCATGTCTGACCATCATCATATTGAAGAGGTTCCTGAATTTCCTTTGATGGTTGAAGGCTACAAGAAGAACAAGGAGGTTGATATATTTTTTAAGAAACTTAAGGCCTGAGAGGATGTTAAAAGGTCTGTCCAGTGGTCGGCAAACTCATTAGTCAGCAGAGCCAAATATCAACAGTACAACAATTGAAATTTCTTGTAAGAGCAACTTCTTCAAAATAGACTCGCCCAAGCTGAAAACTGACTTCTGCGCATGGGCCACGAAGTTTCAGTCACACTGTACATGCATGCCCGCACGCGGTATTTTGTGCAGGAGCCACACTCAAGGGGCCAAAGAGCCGCTTGTGGCTCATGAGCCACAGTTTGCAGACCACTGGTCTATACCTCTCAGCTAATAAGAGCTAGCAAGAGCAAAATGAGAAATTGTCGTCATATCCAGGACAGGGGACCTTGCATCATCTATAATGCAGACAACAGTATCATCAAAGCCTTCAGAAACATTACTAGAATTACTCTGCTTAATTTAAGCAAATAGAATATTTTGAAACTTCCTCCTGGTAAGCATGTGGCCTATGTCTGCATTTGGACTGAAAGTACCTTCCGCACGTTAGATGATCTCTATGGCACTGTAAAAAGCTGTCTCCCTCAAGAGTAATTACAACTTTCCATGCACATAATACTCAATACAGATCTGAGCAGAATCTTGAAAAGCCCAGAGATCCAAAGAACTGAGCCACTACATAAGGAAATTCATCACAAAGTCCTAAAGAAGAATCCCCTGACAAATCTGAGGATCATGTTGAAGCTAAACCCTGATCACCCACAACTGCCTTCCCTTGCAGGCCTGGTCCCTGCCATCTGCCCTCCCCTGCTGGCCATCTTGTGGTGTCCATATGGGGGCAGGATCTTTTGACCACATGGGGTCAGTCATCTTGTGTGTTGGAATGATAGTCAATCTGCATATTACTCTTTTATTAGATAGGATAGAGGCCTGGTGCACGGGTTGGGGCCAGCTGGTTTGCCCTGAAGGGTGTTCTGGATCAGGGTTGGTGTTTCCTTGGGGCGGGGAGGGGCCTGTGGTGGTTTGCAGGCTAGCCACGCCCTTGGCAACCCAAGAGGAAGCCTGGGTATCTGGGATTTATTTGTCTTCTACAATTGAAACTTTGTAGCCTGGAGAGGAGCCAAGCCTTCTGCTTGCTCTGAGGCAGCAGCCATTGAAACTTTGTTGCCATAAGCGGAGGCCTTGGCAGGCCAGGGTGTGTGGAAAGCATGGCTTCCTCCATTGTCAGGGGCAACCCAAGCCTCCGTGTTGGCAGCCATTGAAACTTTTTGCCTTAAGCAGAGACCTGGATGGCCAGGGTTTGCAGAAAGCTTAGTTTCCTCCATCACCTGGGGCAACCCAAGCCTCCCTCCTGCTTTTCTATGGCTGGAGCCATCTTGATTGGGTTAATTTGCATACTCTGTCTGATTGGCTGGTGGGCGTGGCTTGGGTGTCTCAGTGGTACATTCAATTTGCATATTACTCTTATTAGGTAGGATATGCCATGGTTTACTTGGGTATTTTCCTATTTTGGAAATCAAATATTTCAATGGTATAAATAATGCTGGATTCATTATATGAAGAGAAGAACTGTATTATGAGAGTCTGAACATATTTCTCACAAATTTACTTAAATCATTTGTATCTTGGGGAAATATAATGGTCATAAAATATTTAGAGTCTTTGATTTTTTTATCTTTCAAATTGGCTTACATCCTATTTTAGTAATAGTTTTATTTTTATCATTGCTGTTTTTCTTCTGCAGAAAAGAGAAAATATTCGTTCTTTAACTATGTCTGGCCATGTTGGTTTTGAGAGTTTGCCTGATCAGCTGGTCAACAGATCTATTCAGCAAGGCTTCTGTTTTAATATTCTTTGTGTTGGTAAGTGCCAGACTCTTCCTCTAAATTGTTCTCATATTCCTTATGCTCACCTAAGTCTTGTAAGCTATGTGGTGCTCATGTTACCAGTTTGAGATCATGATCACAGATATTTTTTAGTTATTTAAATTCTATGAGTTTTTTATTTTTTTTAGCTGTACCACTTTAACTTTTTTGTTTGGTCATTAAACATTTCAGTGCTTTCTCCCAACGTTCTGAATAACTTATCTTACATACTCATTTTTATATTATGCTAATGACTTAGTGGACCACCTGTAGCATATATTTCTTTTTTGACAACTCAGCCATTGAAATATTTGGGATCCTTAAAATCACTTTAAGAGTTTATAGTTCTATTTTTTTTCTCATCCATCCTGTGCACCTGTGAAGATATACCTTTGTTTCTTTCAGGGGAGACTGGAATTGGAAAATCAACGTTGATTGATACTTTGTTTAATACTAATTTTGAAGACCATGAATCCTCACATTTTTGCCCACATGTTAGACTGAAAGCCCAGACATATGAACTTCAAGAAAGTAATGTTCGATTGAAATTGACTATTGTGAATACAGTGGGATTTGGTGACCAAATAAACAAAGAAGAGAGGTACATGTTTTCTTCCTATAATAAAAGAAATTTTTCTTAATTCAGGACATTTGCATTCTTGCCTCATGAGCTATGATTTGACTTTCTACTATGGAAATCCCTACCTTAGTCTCCCAGACTTTTAATTTTTTAAGTCATTAAGCAGTATTTTATTTTCACTGACAATTGACATATCTATATTCAGTTATCTGATTTCTTTAGAATGATTTGATTTACGTTATTAAAATGTCTATTTCAGCAAAAGTAGTTTTAATTATTTTCTGATACACCAATATAGTGTATTTTAAGTGACTTGTACTTATTTTCAGGTGAGACTTATTTCAGTGAGGGGGAAAAAAGCAATAAGTCATATAATCCTATATAATAAAGATGTAATATGTAAATGGTCGTTACACATAACGACCAAATGTGTAATGACCGATCGCATAACAATCAGATCATAGATCAGCAGGTAGGTGGGGCTGCGAGCTACAAATGGGCGGTGGAAAGCTACAGGAAGGGGAGGCCAGCAAGCTATGAGGGGGAGGGGAAGAAGGACAGAGGGAGCTACAGGAGGGCTGGGCAGCGGGCTGAGAGCTACAGGAGGGCGGCAGTGAGCTACTGGCTACAAGTGGGCAGTGAAGAGCTAGAGGAGGGGGCAGGGCAGCAAGCTATAAGGGGCGGAGGGGCAGTGGGTAGTGAGCTACTGGAGGGTGTCAGCAAACTACTGGTGCATGGATTCGTACGCATGGATACTAGTGGCAAATATAAATGGCAAAGTCTATGGTGCATGAATTTTTTTGTGAAATTCTAACCAAATTAGCCAGGTACCTTATTATGCATTATAGAAAAGATTTGATAATGAAATTTCTATTTTATGCTAGAGGCCCGGTGCATGAAATTATGCACTGGGCGGGTGGGGAGATCCCTCAGCTCAGTCCGTGTCCTCTCGAAGTCTGGGACCTCTCAGGGAATGTCCACCTGCCAGCTTTGACCTGAGCCAGCAGTCAGACATCTCTCTCACAGTCCAGGGCTCTTGCAGTCTGGGACCACTCACACCTTACCTCCTGCCAGTGCCGCTGAGCTCACCAGCCATGAGCCTGGCTTCTGGCTGAACAGTGCTCCCCCTGTGGGAGTGCACTGAACTGTGTTGAGTGTCTGTCCCCAAGTGGTCAATGTGCATCATGGCACAGGTTGTTCCACCTTTCAGTTGATTTGCATATTTGGGTTTTATTATATAGGATTATGTCATCATTTCTCATGTTATTATAAAGATTGATTATAGGTTCTGTATTAAACTAAAAAAGGGAGAAATAGATTGGGGTAAAGCAATAACTTTTTTCTTTTTTTGAAATGTATGTTTTCATTATTAGCAGTAATTTCCTAAAGTTTGCTTTAGAGAGAAAATATTTTGCATAATTAACTCTATGTAACTTATATTAGCCTTTCCAGCGCATTTGTATGTTCTGCTTTAAATTTCAAAAAATGATTTGTGTGCTTTTAGGAAGAAACAGATCAGTGGCAGAGGCAAAGGCCATCTGGCCCAGTCCCAATCTGGCCAATCAGGGCCGGCCAGCTCGGGGGAGGGACTGCAGGAGGTTGACTGGGTAGGGAATTTTGCGTTTTTGTTTTTCCTGCCAGTTCCGTATTTCTTTATTCTTTCTTGCTTGATTTCTATTCTTATAGGTATTACTCTAGAAATTATAAAACATAATATTTAACCTAATCAAAATTTAAGATAAATTGATATTTGTACTTGTCCCTGATTATTCAAATAAACAATATGGAATTTCAACCAGTTAAACTCCATTAACTCACCTTTCTGACTTACCATGGCATGTGTTTTATACCTCTTTTTTTCCTTAACCACACAGACATTATTATTATACTAGTCGCCCAGTGCACGAATTTCTGCACTTTGAAAGGAAATTAATTAGAAGTATTTTAATATCACTATTTGCCCTTTCTCTATAATAGAAGTGTCAACCAAATTCACGATCGATAATGACAGATCAAAACATGTAGTTCCAGCAAGAGCTTTATAAATATCGTGTATGTGTGAGTCAACTCAGCCTTTTATATAGAGAGAGAATAAAGATGCTTAATTAGACCTGCTTTCTGATTTAGGCTAAACTTTTTCCAGCCCAGTGAAGCACCCCAACTTCTCTTTCAGGTAGTTGTCAGCAATACAGCAGTAAATATCAACACAAAGCTGGTTATTATTATAGATCATGCAGGAAGACAAAGAGTAAAATATTTAACTGCAACAGTGTTTGACTATATTCTGTGCAGTGAAAAAACCTGAAATCATTTTCAAGGTCCACCATTTCTTGCTTTTTTTCTATCAGGTCAAGTTTCTAAGCTTTCTAAATCTCCTTTTTCCAGCTAATGAAAAGAAAATAGGATTCCACTGAGTTTCCTATCTACCTACTCCAGGAGTTCTGAGATGAGGCACGTGAAAATGCTTCACAGACATTTGGTTACAGTATGAAATGTTTCCACCATGCTGTAAAGCAAATCGTGTTCCTGGGCTGAAGAAACTGCAAGGAGGCTAGTTACTAGGGAGAGGAAGCCGGGCATTGCTACATGACCTCATTACCTAGACAGTCAGACACTTAGCTTATTAACCTTTCATATATATAGACTAGAGGCCTGGTGCATGGATTCATGCACCGATGTGGTCTCTTGGCCTGGCCTGCAGTGATTGGGCTGAAACCAGCCTGGTACACAGATTCACCCAGGGCATGTCTGGCCCATCTCTTCCAGTCCTTATTGGAGCCAGCCAGTCAGGGAGCGGCCATGGGAAGTTGGCTGGCCAGGGAAGGACCATGAGAGGGATCCAGGGTGTGTCTGATCTGTCTCGCCTAGTCCTGATCAGGCTGATTAGGTCTGGCCAGCTGGGGAGGGAGCACAGGAATTTGGCTAGCTGTTGAGGGACCATGGGAGGGCTCCAGGCATGTCCAGCTTGTCTCACCCAGTCCTGATTAGCTGGACTCCAGCAGCAAGCTAACCTACCAGTCAGAATGTCTACCCCTGGTGATCAGTGTGCATCATAGTGACTGGCTGAACAGTCGAACAAATGGTCAGACACTTAGCATATTCGGCTTTTATTATATAGGACTAGAGGTCCAATGCACAAATGTCATGCACAGTGGAGGGGTGGGGGAAAGGGAGTGGTGATGTCCCTCAGCCCAGCCTGTACTCTCTCTAATCCAGGACCCCTCAGGGGATTTCTGACTGTAATCAGACATCCCTCTCACATTCTGGGATCGCTGGATCCTAAATGCTTGCCTGCCTGCCTTCCTGATCACCCCTAACCACCTCTGCCTGCTGGCCTGATGCCCCTAACTGCTCCCCTGCAGGCCTGATTGCCTCTAACTCTCCTCCCCTGCTAGCCTGATTGCCCTCTGACTGCTCCCCCTATTGGCCTGATTGCCCCCTGACTGCTTCCCCCTGCTGGCTTGATCACCCCCTAACCGCTTCCCTCTGCCAGTCTGATCACCCCTAACTGCCTCTGCCTCTGCCTCGGCCTCTTTCACCGTGGCTTTGTCCGGAAGATGTCTGGTCTAATTAGCATATTACCCTTTTATTACTATAGATGTGGCCAATATTTATTATCCTTTTAACCAAAATTTTGTTTGCTTTCATAGTTGAAATTTTAGTTGAATATACAATTTTTGATGGGCAATTACTTTCTTTCTTCCCAATGAAGATTCCACTTGTCCCTTGGCTTTTATTTTTACTGTTGAGAAGTCAGTTGTTGGTCTATCTGCTCCTTTAGAGTCCTCTTCTCTTTTCCTCTAGTGCGTTTCAGATCTTTTTTTTCTGCTCTCCAGTTTTACCATACTGTCTAAGTTTTTATTTATTTCTAATTTATTCTGTCAGTGATTTGTTTGACTTCTTGAGTCCAAATAATACCATCAGTTCTTTGAAATAATCTGAGACATATCTTTATATATTGCTTCTGCCCTTTTTATGTTTCCTTTCCTTCTGAAACTGGTGAAATATGTTAGACCTTCCCATTGTGTCATTAATGTCTCTTTTAATCTCTTTCATATTTTATTCCCCCCTTCTATATTTTCACAATTGTTATTTATCTTCCAGTATAGTAATTCTCTCTATTGCTTTGTCTAATATAGGAGTGGAGAACATCTGGCCTGCAAGCCCACAAAATCATTTGATCTGGCCCTGCCAAGGCCTTAGGGTGATTTAATTATATGTTTAACCAAATACAGCAGGCTAATTTTTTTTTTTATCAGCACAGAAGTCTTTTTTATTTTTTCCCATTTATCATGCCATGAATTCACAGGGAATAGATTCCAACAGCTTTGGCTCCTTTCCATTGGCTCTCACAAAGTGTGCTTCTTTGGGTGGAGCAGGCTGATGCTTCAGTTGAACCCAGGTACCTTTCTCTTTGGCTTCCTTCTTTTTCTGACTATTTTCCTTCACATGTTTCAGGAAGCTATCTCGGCTCTTAGAGTGCTTAATATGTTCAATATACACATTAGTTCTCTTGGCAAGAATCTTGCCTTTAACTTGCTTGTTCACAATAATGCCCACTGCATGCTGGGTGACATTGTAGACTCTTCCATTGTGGGGTCTTCCTTTATGAACAGCGCCCATTTCCTGGATGTCCACAGTATCACCTTCCTATAGATTCGCATGTGTGTAGCCAAAGGAACAACTCCATGTTTTCTAAAAAGCCTAGAGAACATATAGCGGGGGCCTGTTCTCTTTCCCTGTGTGTTAGTCATCTTGGCAAATTACTGGAAGATGGTGGTTCTGGCTGAAAAGAAGCGCAGGCTAATTTTTAAGTTGATAATTTTTTAAAAATATATTTTATTGATTTTTCACAGAGAGGAAGGGAGAGGGATAGAAAGTTAGAAACATTGATGAGAGAGACATCGATCAGCCGCCTCCTGCACGCCCTCTACTGGAGATGTGCCCGCAACCAATGTACATGCCCTTGACCGGAATCAAACCTGGGACCTTTCAGTCCCCAGGCCGTCGCTCTACCCATTGAGTAAAACCGGTCTCGGCTAAGTTGATAATTTTTTATGGCCTGAGAATGATGTTATAAATATCCAAATGGCCCTTGACAGAAAAAAGTTTCCCCACCCCTGGTCTAATGTATGCTATTAAACTAATCTATTGTGTATTATATTTTGATTATTAATCTTTCAAGTGTGTACACTCTGTGGTTCATATCTGTAGGATTACTATAATTCCAGTATATTAAAATTTTGTAGTTATTTTACTGATGTTTGTTTTTCCTTTGGTTTTTATTCGTTGTGCTTTTTCTCGTGTGCTTGTGCTTTTTTGTTTTGTTTTGTTTTTTGTTTTTTGTAGTTAATGGCCTTTGAAAAGTTATTTGCAGAGATACTTTGAAGTCTGAGGTGAACATACCTTGCTATGACAGATTTGTGTTTGCTTAGGTTAAGCCCCTCTGTGCATTAATACTCTGAAGATCCCTAAACCTGTTTCATGGCTTGAGGTTTCCAGAATCAGAGAGGCAGTGTGCTCCTGGGCTGCACCAGGGCTGCCTAGGGCCATAAGTTCTCAACGATGGGTCTTTTTTTCCTTCTCTTTTTATTTTTCCTACTTCATTTAGTGCCAGGCCTATAGATTCTTGGGGAGAGAATAGGAAATGTAGATCTATACTAGTTCGTTCTTACCCTGACGGTTTAGGCTTTTAGGATCTCAGCTCAGTGTGGGGAGGCAGTCTCAATAGATTTCCACCTAGTGTAGATCTTGGACTTTGATTCTTCCTTCTTATCTTATAAGTTCTTCGGAGCAAAGCCCAAGAATTAGATTGACAAATGACTTCAGGACAAAACTAGCATGGATGCTTTAGTGCAAGGATTAGTAAACTTTTTCTTTAAAGGGCCATATAGTAGATATTTCAAGCTTTGAAGGACATATAGTTTCTGTCTACACTACTCAACCCTTCCACTATAGTACAAAAGCAGCCCAAGTGCATAAACAAGTGAATGTGGCTATATTTCAATAAAACTTTACTTATAAAAACAGGCATCAGGCTGGATTTGCCTCTGCTTCCACACACTCTTCAACTTAAAAAAAAATGTTTTTATTAATTTTTAGAGAGAGTGGAAGGGGAAACATGAATGAGAGAGAAACATTGACTGGTTGTCTCTTGCATGCCCCCTACTGGGGATTGAGCCTGGAATCTAGGCATGTGCCCTGACTAGGAAGCAAACTACAACCTCTCAGTGCATGGGGTGGGACAATGCTCAACCAGCTGAGCCTCACCAGCCAGGTCGTATATTCTCTTCAATTTTTTCCTGGTTCCTTACCATTTTATGAGTACTTTGATTTTTTAAAAGGTGATTTTTCTATTTTAAGCCAGTATCTTTCATTTCATTAGAATCCTGAAATTTACTGGAATGGAAACTTAGGGAAAATTACTATGGAATGGCATATTATTTAACTGAGAAAAGGCCTGAGTATCAATAACTTAATAGACACTAAAGTAAAATTTTGTGACTTCTTCTTAAGTCAGATTTGTAAGGCATGAAAATCATGAACATATTAAAGAAGGAAGGCATACATCAAGGGAAAGGATAATATCAATAACTCCGGCAAGTGTAGGAACCTTGTCAGAAGGGGTCCAATGTATGAATGTATGTGAGAATGAATCATTGTAAATTCAGTATCATTTCTGTAAACAGCTTAAAGCACTATCTTTGTACATGCATGTTTTGCACAATTTAATACTAAAGTTATCTGTTTTGCATAGATATTGTTTATTAATTTATGAAAATATAGATCTCAAACTTTAGAGTTATAGATATCTTATTAAGGTCACATGAATATGTTGTATTCAGTATTTAAATAATTATTTTTCCAGCTATCAACCAATAGTTGACTACATAGATGCTCAGTTTGAGGCCTATCTCCAAGAAGAACTGAAGATCAAGCGTTCTCTCTTTAACTACCATGATTCTCGTGTCCATGCATGCCTATACTTCATCTCTCCAACAGGCCACTCTCTGAAGACACTGGACCTCTTAGCCATGAAGAGCCTTGACAGCAAGGTGGGTTTGGAAGAAGAATAAACTTATCCTGCTGTAATATTTATTTTTACTTATTAAAATAACTTTATGTTAATATATGTATAATTTTCATTTTTGCTTTTTAAAAATATTTTCTAAGTTTCAATCTTAGCTTATTTTCCAGAGAAATTTAGTTTGGAAGATGAGATGCAAAGAAAAAACATTAACATAAAACTTTAGTTCTTTTTAAAATGCTAATAGCAGCACTTTTTTAAAATATATATATTTTTATTGAATTCAGAGAGGAAGAAACATAAATAAGAGAGAATTATTGATCAGCTGCCTCCTGCACGTCCCCTATTGGGGATTGAGCCCGCAATCCTGGCCAAGTACCCTTGACCGGAATCAAAATCGAGACCCTTTCAGGACACAGGTCAACACTCTATCCACTGAGCCAAACCGGCTAGGGCAACTTTAGGTTTTTTTTCATATTAAATTGTATGTCAGAATATGAGAATTCATTTATATTTTTTAAATGCCTATCAGTACTCCATTCCTTTTATTTTTATTTTTTATTTTTCCATTTTTTTTATTAATTTTTTATACATATCTCCCCATTGCCCCCCCTCCCTCCCAGGCATACCCCAACCCCCCAGTGTCTATGTTCATTGGTTATAATTATATGCATAGATACAAGTCCTTTGATTAATCTCTTATCTACCTCACCTAACTTTAATCTTCCTGCTGTAATTTCACAGTCTGTTCGAAGCTTTACTGTCTTTGTATCTATCCTTTTGTTCATCAGTTTATAATGTTCTTTATTATCCCCCAATGTGTGCAATCATGTGATGCTTCTCCTTCATTGACTGGCTTATTTCACTAAGCATAAGGCTCTCCAGTTCCAACCAGGTTGCTGCAAATGGTAAGAATTCCTTCTTTTTAATGGCTGCATAGAATTCCATTGTGTAGATATACCACAGTTTTCTGATCCACTCATCTGCTGACGGGCACCTAGGCTGTTTCCAAATTGTGGCTATTGTAAATTGTGCTGCTATGAACATAGGGGTGCATAAATCCTTTCTGATTGGTGTTTGTAATTTCTTAGGATAAATTCCTAAGAGTGAGATTACAGGATCAAATGGGAGATCCATTTTTAGTTTTTTGAGGAAACTCCATACTGTTCTTCACAGTGGCTGCACCAGTCTGCATTCCCACCAACAGTGCACAAGGATTCCTTTTTCTCCTCATCCTCGCCAACACTTGTCCTTTGTTGATTTGTTGATGATTGCCATTCTGACAGGTGTAAGATGGTATCGCATTGTCGTTTTGATTTGCATCTCTCGGATGATTAATGACTTTGAACATGTTTTCATGTGTCTCTGGGTCTTCCTTCTGTCGTCGTTTGAAAAGGTTCTATTTAGGTCCTTTGCCCATTTTTTTATTGGATCCTTGATCTTCCTTTTATTAAGTTGTATAAGTTGGTTGTAGATTTTGGAAATTAAACCTTTATCAGTGATAGCATTTGCAAATATGTTCTCCCATGCATTGATCTTTCTTGTTGTTTTGTTGATGGTTTCTTTTGCTGTGCAAAAGCTTTTTATTTTGATGTAGTCCTATTTGTTTATTTTTTCTTTAGCTTCCATTGCCTTTGGAGCAGTATCAGTGAAGAAGTTCTTTCGGCATATATCTGAAATTGTGCTGCCTGTGGATTCCTCTAGTATTTTTATGGTTTCCCTTCTAATGTTTAAGTCCTGTATCCATTTTGAGTTTATTTTTGGATTTGGTGTAAATTGGTGGTCCAGTTTCAATTTTTTGCATGTATCTGTCCAATTTTCCCAACACCAATTATTGAAGAGGCTATCTTGGTTGGCTATCTTGGTTCCATTGAATGTTCATGCCTTCTTTGTCAAATATTAATTGAGCATAGTGGTTTGGGTGGATATCTGGGTTCTCTATTCTATTCCATTGATCTATATGTCTGTTCTTGTGCCAGTACCAGGCTGTTTTGAGAACAGTTGCTTTGTAGTATAGCTTGAAGTCTGGTATTGAGATCCCACCTACTTTATTCTTTTTTCTCAGAATTGCTGTAGCTATCCGTGGTCTTTTTTTGTTCCAGATGAATCTATGAAGAATTCTTTGTAGATCTGTGAAATATGTCGTTGGTATTTTAATGGGTAGTGTGTTGAATCTGTAGATTGCTTTGGGTAGTATGGACATTTTAATGATGTTGATTCTCCCAATCCATGAACATGGTATGCTCTTCCATCTGTTAACATCTTCCTCTATCTCTTTTTTCAGTTTCCGGTAGTTTTCTGCATAAAGGTCTTTTACCTCTTTAGTTAGGTTTATTCCTAGGTATCTTAATTTTTTGGTGTGATGGTAAATGGGATTGCTTTTTTAGTTTCTCTTTCTATAATTTCACTGTTAGTGTATAGAAATGCCACAGACTTCTTAGCATTAATTTTGTATCCTGCTACATTGCCGAATTCATTAATTAAGTCAATTAGTTTTGGAATGGAGTCCTTTGGGTTTTTTATGTACAATATCATGTCATCTGCAAATAAGGACAGCTTTACTTCTTCTTTTCCAATTTGGATGCCTTTTATTTCTTCTTGTTGTCTAATTGCAATGGCTAATACTTCCAGTACTATGTCGAACAGGAGAGGTGAGAGTGGGCATCCCTGTCTTGTTCCTGTTCTTAGGGAAAATGGTTTTAGTTTTTACCCATTGAGTATGATGTTAGCTGTGGGTTTATCATATATGGCTTTTATGATATTGAGGTATGATCCTTCTATTCCCACTTTACTGAGAGTTTTTTATCAAGAAAGGATGTTGGATTTTGTCAAATGCTTTTTCTGCATCAATTGATATGCCTATGTGATTTTTATCTCTCAATTTGTTTATGTGATGTATCACATTTATTGATTTGCGGATATTGAACCATCCCTGCATTCCTGGGATGAATCCTGCTTGGTCATGGTGTATGATCTTTCTGATGTGCTGCTGGATCCGGTTTGCTAGAATTTTGTTGAGGATTTTGGCATCTATGTTCATGAGAGATCTTGGCCTATAATTCTCTTTCATTGTGTTGTCTTTATCTGGTTTTGGTATTAGGGTGATGGTGGCTTCATAGAAGGTGTTTGGTAGTATTCCTTCTTCTTGAATGTTTTTGAATAGTCTGAGGAGGATAGGTTTTAATTCTTCCTTGAATGTGTGGTAAAACTCTCCTGTGTAGCCATCTGGACCCGGGCTTTTATTTGCTGGAAGCTTTTTGATTACTGCTTCAATTTCTTCCATACTTATTGGACCATTGAGATGTTTGGCTTCCTCCTCATTGAGTTTTGGGAGGTTATATTTTTCTAGGAAAATGTCCATTTCTTGCAGGTTGTCCAATTTGTTGGAATAGAGTTGTTCATAGTATTTTTTAACAATCCTTTGTATTTCCACAGGGTCTGTTGTTATTTCTCCTCTTTCATTTCTGATTTTGTTTATTTGGGTCTTCTCTCTTTGCTTCTTGGTGAGCCTGGCTAGGGGTCCATCAATCTTGTTTATCCTTTCAAAGAACCAGGTCTTTGTTTTGTTGATCTTTTGAATTGTTTATTTGGTCTCCAAGTTGTTTATCTCCGCTCTGATCTTCACTATTTCCTTCCTTCTGAGTACGCTGGGCTTTTCTTGTTGCTCACATTCTAGCTCTTTGAGTTTTAGGTTTAGGTGATTTATTACCATTGTTTCCTGTTTTTTGCAGTAGGCTTGTAGGGCTATGAACTTCCCTCTCAAGACTGCTTTCACTGTGTCCCATAAATTTTGTATTGTTGTGTTGTCATTGTCATTTGTTGCCATGATGTTTTTTATTTCTTCCTTGATCTCTCTGGTTACCCAGTCGTTGTTTAAAAGCATGGTGTTTAGTCTCCATGTGTTTGATTTCTTTCTATTGTTTTTATTATAGTTGATTTCCAGTTTTATGCCACTGTGGTCTGAGAAAATGCTTGATAGGATTTCTATCTTCTTGAATTTGAAGAGACTTTTCTTATGACCCAACATATGATCTATCTTTGAAAATGACCCATGTGCACTGGAGAAGAATGTATATTTTGTGGCTTTGGAGTGAAATGTTCTGAAGATGTCAATTAAATCCATCTGGTCTAGTGAGTCATTTAGGATTGATGTTTCTTTGCTGATTTTTTGTTTAGAGGATTTGTCCAATGGTGACAGTGGGGTATTAAAGTCTCCTACTATGATTGTATTGCTGTCAATACAATATCCTCCAAGAGTTTTTTTTTATGTATTTAGGTGCTTCTATATTGGGTGCATATATGTTTACCAGAGTTATTTCTTCTTGTTGGATTGTTCCCTTTAGTATTATGAAGTGGCCTTCTTTATCTCTTGTTATGTCCTTCACTTGGAGATCTACTTTGTCAGATATAAGTATTGCAACCCCAGCTTTTTTTTCATTTCCATTTGCCTGAAATACCATGTTCCATCCCTTCACCCTCAATCTGTGTGCATCTATTTTCCTAAGGTGGGTTTCTTGAAGACAGCAGATATATGGATCATGTTTTCTTATCCAATCGGTTACCCTATGTCTTTTGATTGGAGCATTTAATCCGTT
>JAAGEH010000140.1:0-15061 GCA_011751065.1 Lasiurus cinereus
TAAAACTCAAAAGAATTAGAAAAAGAGCAATAAGAAGAGCTCACTGTGTGCAGAAGGAAGTAAAGAATAAAGAACAGAGCAGAGATTAAAGCCAGAGACCAAATAAATAATACAAAACATCAAAAAAAATCAAGAGTTGCTTCTTTAAAAGGATAAACAAGATTGATGACCCTCTAGCTAGGCTCACAAAGAAGCTAAGGGAGAGGATCCAAATAAACAAAGTCAGAAATGAAAGAGGTGAATTAACAACAGACCCCACCAACATACACGGGATTTGTAAAAAGTACTATGAACAACTGTATTACAACAAACTGGACAACCTGGAGGAAATGGACATATTCCTAAAAAAATATAATCTTCCAAAACTAAATCAGGAAGAATCTAAACATCTCAATAGGCCAATAACTATGGATGCCTATTTGCCTGTGTGCAGGCATCAAAAAGCTTCCAGCAAACAAAAGCCCAGGGCCAGACAGCTACAAAGGGGAATTTTACCAAACATTCAAGGAAGAATTAAAACGTATCCTCCTCAGAATATTCTAAAAAATTCAAGAAGGAATACTTCGAAGCTCCTTCTATGAAGCCAGTATCAACCTAATACCAAAATCAGATCAAGACAACACAATGAAAGAAAATTACAGGCCAATATCCCTTATGAACATAGATGCCAAAATCCTCAACAGAATTCTAGCCAATCGGATCCAGCAGTACATCTGAAAGATCATACACTGTGACCAAGTAGGAATTATCCCAGGGGTGCAAGGATGGCACATTATCTGCAAATCAATAAATGTGATACATCACATAAACAAATTGAGACAAAAAATCCATATAGTCATATCAATTGATGCAGAAAAAGCATTTGACGAAATCCAATGTCCTTTCTTGATTTACAAAGAAACTATCAAGAAGGTGGGAATAGAGGGATCATACATCAATATAAGAAAAACTATATATGATACACCACAGCTACATCATACTCAATGGGCAAAATCTAAAACCATTTCTTCTAAGAACAGGAACAACACAGGGATGCCCATTCTCACCACTCCTGTTTGATATAGTACTAGAAATATTAGCCATTGCAATTAGACAAGAAGACAGTAAAAGGCATCCAAATTGTAAAAGAAGTAAAGTTGTCCTGATTTGTAGATGACATGATATTGTACATAAAAAACCTGAAAGACTCCATCAAAAAACTAATGGACTTAATAAATGAATTTGGAAATGTAGCAGGATACAAAATTAACACCAATAAATCTTTGGAATTTCTATACACCAATAGTGACTTACAGAAAAAGGGACTAAAAAAAGCAATTGCATTTACCATTGCACCAAAAAAAAAAAAATTAAGATAACTAGGAATAAACTTAACTAAGGAGGAACAAGGCCTATATACAGAAAACTACAGGACACTGAAAAAAGAAATAGAGGAAAAGGTTAACAGATGGAAGAGTATATCATGCTCATGGATTGGGAGAATCAACATCATTAAAATGTCCATACTACCCAAAGCAGTCTATAGATTGAATGCACTACCCATTAAAATACTAATGGCACATTTCACAGACCTAGAAAGAACTCTCCAAAAATCAATCTGGAACAAAAAAAAATTACTCCCAATAGCCAAAGCAATCCTGAGAAAGAAGAATAAAATAGGTGGGGTCTCAATACAAGATTTCAAGCTGTATTTCAAAACCACTGTTCTCAAAACAGCCTGGTACTGGAACAAGCACAGACATATAGATCAATGGAATAGAATAGAGAATCCAGATATCGACCCAAACCACTATGCTCAATTACCATTTGACAAAGGATGAATGAACATACAATGGAGCCAAGACAATAAATGGTGTTGGGGAAATTGGACAGATACATGCAAAATACAAACTAGACCACCAACTTACACCATACACAAATATAAACTCAAAATTGATACAGGACTTAAACCTAAGATGGGAAACGATAAACATACTAGAGGAATCCACAGGCAGCAAAAACTCAGATGCCAAAGGAACTTCTTCGCTGGTACTGGTCCTTGGGCAATGGAAGCTAAAGAGAAAATAAACAAATGGGACTACATCAAAATTAAAAGCTTTTGCACAGCAAAAGAATCTACCAACAAAACAATTCTCTTCAAATTCAGGAAGATAGAAATCATAGCAAGCATCATAAGAAAGCCCACAGTATGGGAGAACATATTTGCAAATGTTATCACTGATAAAGGTTTAATCTCCAACATCTATAGGCAACTTATACAACTTAATAAAAGATAAATAATCCAATAAGAAAGTGGGCAATGGAACTAAATAGAATCTTTTTGAAAGAAGAAAGGCCAAGAGACACATGAAAATATGCTTAAAGTCAGTAATTATCTGCGAGATGCAAATCAAAACAACAATGAGATACCAACAATGAGATACCTTTCAAAATGGCAATCATGAACAAATCAACAAATGACAAGTGTTGAAGAGGATGTGGGAAAAAAAAAGGGAACTTCTTTTGCACTGCTGGTGGAAATGCAGACTGGTGCAGTGACTGTGGAGAACAGTGTGGAGTTTCCTTAAAAAACTAAAAATGGAACTCCCGTTTATCACAATAATCCCACTCCTAAGAATATATTCTAAGAAATTAGAAACACCAATCAGAAAGGATATATGCACCCCTATGTTCATAGCAGCACAAGTTACAATAGCTTAGATTTGGAAACAGCCTAGGTGCCCGTCAGGAGATGACTGGATCAGAAAACAATGGTACCTCTACACAATGAAATACTATGCTGCCATAAAAAAGAAAGAATTCTTATCATTTGCAGCAACCTGGATAGAACTGGAGAGCATTATACTAAGTGAAATAAGCAATTCAATGGAAAAAAATACAACATGATGTCATTCATTTATGGATAATAAAGAAAATAAACTGATAAAAATATACAGAGTCAGAAAAGCATAAGAATGTCAAATTACAGTGGGAAGGTTTGGGAGAGGTGGAGTAGAAAGTGATCAACTGAAGGACTTGTGTAGATGCATATAAGCATAACCAATGGATTCAAGACACTGTGGGGTGAGGGAGTGGGATGGGCAGGGCAATGGGAAGATATGTACACCTGTAATACATTAATAAAAAATGAAAAACACACACAAAGTAATAAGTAGCAAGAACTTACAACCAAGATTACTCTATCCAGCAAAGCTATTATTAAGAATTGAAGGTTAGATAAAGAACTTCACAGATAAGAAAAAGCTAAAGGAGTTCATTACCACCAAACCAATCATGAAATGCTGAAAGTATACTTTAAGAAGAGAGAAGAAAAAGATAAAGATAAAATTATGAACAACAAATTAATAACAAATACCTACCTATGAACAATTTAATCTAAAAATCAAGTGAATATAAAATCTGATAAACAGAATAAACTAATGAATATAATAGACTCAGGGGCATAGAAAGGAAAAGGACTGACAATCCTTGAGGTGAAAGGAATGTGTGGCGTCAGGAAGAAGACTGGACAAAAATCATACACCTATAGATGAGGACAGTGGGGTGGGGATAAGGGCAGAAAGTGGGGTGAGAACCAGGTGGAGGGGACCAATGGGAGAAAAAGAGGAACAACTGTAATAATCTGAATAAAGATTTATTGAAAATGTTAAAAAATTAAGAGCTTTTGAAAGGCAATGGAAACCATCAACAAAACAGCAAGAAAGCCCACTGCATGAGAGAACATATTTACCAATTTTAACCACTGGTAAGGGTTTAATCTCCAACATTTACAGGGAACTCATGCAACCTAACAGAAGGAAGACAAACCAATCAAAAAATGGGCAGTGGACCTAAATAGATACTTTCCAAAGAAGACAGAAGGAAGGCCAAGGGACTTGAAAATGTCCAAGAAATAGAAATCAAAAGGACAATGCGGTATCTCACACCTGTCAGAATGGCAATCATCAACAAATCAACAAACGACAAGTGTTGGTGAGGATGCGGAGAAAAGGAAACCCTTTTGCACTGCTGGTGGGAATGCAAACTGGTGCAGCCACTGTGGAGACCAGTATGGTGTTTCCTCAAAACACTAAATTTGGAACTCCCATTTGTCCCAGTAATCCCACTTCAAGGAATATATCCCAAGAATCTAGAAACACCAATCAAATGGATATTTGGACCCCTATGTTCATAGCAACACAATTCACCATAACTAAGATTTGTTAACAGCCTAAGTGCCCATCAGCAGATGAGTGGATTAAAAAGATGTACTTCTGCACAATGGAATCTGTGGTGCTGTATAAAAGGAATTCTTACCATTTGCAGCAGCATGAATGGACCATGAGAGTATTATGCTAAGTGAAATAAGCCAGTCAGAGAAAGATAAATATCACTTGATCTCACTCATTTATGAAATATAATGAAAAACATAAACTGATGAAAAAAAAAACATATCCAGAGACAGAGAAGCAATGATCAGACTGTCAAATCTCAGAGGGAAAGTGGGAGAGGATGGGGATACAAGGGAGAGATCAACGAAAGGACTTGTATGCATACATGTAATTCCAACCAATGGACACAGACAACATGGGGGGGTGAGGGCATGAGTTAGGAAAGGGTGTTGAGGGGTTAATGGAGGTCTGAGGACACATATTTAATACCTTAATCAATAAAGAAATTAGATTGAAACAAAGAAAAAAAACTTCTGCACAGCAAAAGAAACCATCAGCAAAATAACAAGAGATCCCACTACATGCAAGAACATACCAGTATTTGTCAGTGATACATCCTATAAGGGGTTAATCTCCATACTTACAGGGAACTCACACAACTTAAAAAAAGGAAGACAAACAATTATGCTGGAAGCCACCCATTGGTTACACTATCAGGAAAGTATAAATAAGGAACCCAGAAGACTGATGAAGCTTTGCAATGATTGTTCAGTTAAGACAATGGTGACTCTAGCAATTTCCTGACCTTATAGCCTCAAAGTAAGTCTTTACTAATATTTACTGACCTTTAAAATAGTCTTGTCTGCAACTGGAATTGCCTGCCTGAATAAAAGTAATATGTGT
The DNA here is from genome assembly GCA_011751065.1 of Lasiurus cinereus. Lineage (NCBI taxonomy): Eukaryota > Metazoa > Chordata > Mammalia > Chiroptera > Vespertilionidae > Lasiurus > Lasiurus cinereus. The sequence continues at coordinate 5,055 of JAAGEH010000140.1, forward strand.
ACCAAATTTGAATATAAAGCTGGCACGACCTGAGCACCAGTGAATCCCTTCCACTTGATCTGGGTCTCTGCCTGACCTACTGTGTTTTCCAAATTCACTTTTCTTGTCTAGTCTCTTAACTTCTGTGCAGTCCTTCTCCAGGTCCCATACCCAAGACAAGCAGGATGTGGCTATCACAACTTTCACACAATGCAATTTAAAAATGGGCAAAGGACCTAAATAGACACTGATCCAAAGAGGACATACAGATGGCCATGGGACATATGAAAACATGCTCAAAGTCACTAATCATCTGAGAGATGCAGATCAAAATGATGATGAGGTTTCACCACACACCTTTCAGAATAGTTACCATTAACAAGTCAACAAATGACAAGTGTTGGGGAGGATGTAGACAAAAGAAAATCTATCCCAGTACACTGCTAGTTGCAATGCAGCCTGGCATAGTCACTATGGAAAACAGTATGTCAATTCCTAAAAAAAAAGGGTGGGTGGGAATAAATGATGAATAAATAAATAAACAAATGAATAAAGGAACTCCCATTTAACTCAGTGATCCCAGTTCTGGAATATATCTAAGAAATCTGAAACACTCTTCAGAAAATAATATATTCACCCGAACATTCATAACAGCATCATTTACAATATGCCCATTAGCAGATTAATGGATTAAAAAAAAAAACACCAACAACTTTGGTCATACTATTTGCAAAAGCATGGAGGAACCTGGAGAGTATAATGCTGAGTGAAATAAGCCAGTCAGAGAAAGATATATATTACATGATCTCATTCATATGTGAAATCTAATGAACTAAATAAACTGATGAACGAAAATAGACCCAGAGACACAGAAACATGAAGAAACCTTTGAAACTCAGAGGGAAGGAAGGGTGGGACAAGATCTACCAATGAACTTGTTTGCATATATGCATCACCCTTGGACTCAGACAATGAGGTGGTGAGGGCCTGGGGTGGGGAGGGGTGCACCTGGAAAGGTTAATGGGTGGGGGGGAAAAAGACCTATGTAATACTTTCAACAATAAAGATTTTTTTATGAAGTGGGATGCAGAGTTTGGTAACTTGATAAGGTGGCTCCCACTCGATTTAAACATTATTTAAAAATACTTTGAATTTGTTAGTAGTCTGTGCCCCAATTAACTTGTACTCAATGCTACAGACCCAGTGATAATTCTTGCCTTTATAAATTATGATATTTGTGATTGAAAATAAAATGATTTTATAATACTAATTTCACAGTTTTTCATCCAACAGTCTTCTGCAAAAAAAGCTTTTACTTTCTTCTCTCATTTTTTGTGTGGATTTCTATACTTTTGGTTGTTCAATGTGCTAAAATCCACAGTAAGCAGGCTGTTTGGATGTTTAAATTTCTCGAGGTTGGACAGTAGACTCCCTTGATGCCTCCACCAGTCTCTATGGACTTCCTTGCTTTCTGGCACATTAATTCACCTATACATTCTCTCACCCAAAGCTCTATCAGTTCTTCCTCCAAAGAGGCAAAATGAATTAAAAATAGAATTATCTAATTATCTAGCATACCAGTGAAATTGCTCTACTTCCCTGTATTCTCCATGTGTATATTTCCATCCTCTTTTTCTAATGTTTTGTGGTATCAAAGAAAACACCACAGGTTAGCCTTTCTGAAATTTGTGTTTGTAATGAGGCTGTAATGCTATTTGGTTAGGCCATTAGCTCAAGGATTTCCTGAGAGAGGGTTTGGGAGCAGGTTATAGCTTTTTAAAATGTGTGTATATCTTTCCCTGGCCAGTGTGGTTAGATGATTAGAATGTCAGCCTGAGCACCAAAGAGTCACATGTTCAATTCCCAGTCAAGGACATGGACCTGGGTTGCGGGTTCACTTCCTGACCCCAGAAGGAGTGAAGGGGTGAGTGGGAGGCAACCAGTTCATCTTTCTGTCTCACAGTGCGGTTCTGCTTCTGCCCAGCCAATTCCTGGGGCCTCACCTGCCCAGAGCTTCCTGGTAGCTCTTAGTGAAGCCCAGGCCCTTATGGACAGGGCCTGAGCCCAACAGTGCAAAGCCTGCTCCTGCCCCACCACCTCCCAGCTGTGTGGCTTCAGGCAGAGAAATGGAGACTTGGTCTCCCCTGTCAGAGGGGATGAAGCTCCTTATGGGAGCCTGGGGGAATGCAATGAGGTGGTACCTTTGGCTGCTGCCAGCTTGCGACCAGCACTCTCCCCCCTCCCTTTTTATTTTTAATTTTTTTAATTTTTTAAAAAATATATTTTATTGATTTTTGACAAAGAGAAAGGGAGAGGATAGAAAGCCAGAAACATCAATGAGAGACATTGACCAGCCGCCTCCTGAACGCCCCCTACTGGGGATGTGCCAACAACCAGGGTACATGCCCTAGACCAGAATCGAACCTGGGACCTTTCAATCCGCAGGCCGACGCTCTATCCACTGAGTCAAACCAGTTTCGTCCCCCCTCCCTTTTTAGTATTTCGTTTCTAGGATGGCCGATATACCCAGAGGTTAGCAAAGAGTCTCCTTTCAGCAGAATGAGCTCTTCTATTGGGGTACAAATGGCCAGTTCCCCTAGGTACCAGCTCCCACACCTGTGCTGGCTCCATGATAAGGACAGTGCTGACTACACCTCTCTGGTCCTCACACCCTGTTCCTCTGCCAACTCCGTCCTGCCTCAGCTCGGCCAGCACCACAATCACCTGCCATCCCACTGCCCAGCTTCCTGTCCCTTCTGTCCAGCCCCACCTCCACACTGTGACCAGCTGACCTTTCTAAGTTAGAACCGACTCCTGTAGCTTTGCATGTGTAAGAGCTGCCCACATGCCTCCCCATGTAGTCCCTGTGGGCTGCACAGCACGGATTTCTCCTCTGGCAGCACATTTCTATCCTCTGCCTGTGTCCTAGCATAACACCCCAACCAGGTGGAAGACTGGAGAGTAATTAAAAGAGGTGTCAGGACTGAGACTGAGCCTTGACTATGGGAGCCTCAGTGAAATGTACACTTAAGTTGACAATAATGTATTAATATTTGTTCATTAATTGTAACAGTTCTGTAGAAAACTAGAAAGAGGAGAAATTAGAAGTAAAATAAGAGACACCTATTGCATCACCCTGGAAACCTTTAGGACTTCAGTGATTTCTTAGTAAAAATACACGTTAAAAAAAAAAAAAAAACAGAACATTCTCCAGTTCCAACCAGGTTGCTGCAAATGGTAAGAATTCCTTCTTTTTAATTGCAGCATAGAATTCCATTGTGTAGATGTACCACAGTTTTCTGATCCACTCATCTGCTGACGGGCACCTAGGCTGTTTCCAAATTGTAGCTATTGTAAATTGTGCTGCTATGAACGTAGGGGTGCATAAATCCTTTCTGATTGGTGTTTGTGATTTCTTAGGATACATTCCTAAGAGTGGGATTACAGAGTCAGATGGGAGATCTGTTTTTAGTTTTTTGAGGAAACTCCATACTGTTCTCCACAGTGGCTGTACCAGTCTGCATTCCCACCGACAATGCACAAGGGTTCCTTTTTCTCCGCATCCTTGCTAACACTTGTCATTTGTTGATTTGTTGTGAAATAAGCCAGTCAATGAAGGAGAAGCATCACATGATCTCACTCATTTGTGGATAATAAAGAACATTATAAACTGATGAAGAAAATGATAGATACAGAGGCAGTAAAGCTTCAAACAGACTGTGAAATTACAGCAGGAAGATTAAAGTTAGGTGAGGTAGATAAGAGATCAACCAAAGGACTTGTATGCATGCATATAAGCATAACCAATGAACATAGACACTGAGGGGTTGAGTTATGGCTGGGAGGGAGGGGGGCAATGGGGACATATGTATAAAAATTAGTAAAATAAAAGAAAAATGAAACAAAAAAAACAAAACAAAAAAAAACAGAACATAAAATGAAGACACTAACGGACCTATTAGCTACCTTAACAAAGCTGTGTCCTCTCCTCCATCTGCTCTCACCCGCTCAGGCCTACAGGACACAAATCACCAGGGAGCCCTCTGTACTCACAAGGAGTGGGGAAAGAAGGGTATAAGCCTATCAGCCTCTGAGGTTTGCCTGATGCACACCTGTGGCCACAATGGAGGAGCAGCTGAATTGGGCAGTACAGCCTGCACACCTGGCCCCTGAGGAACAGAGAAAACAGGCTCTACCCACAAACATACTGCACTTACACTCCCACTCTATTTCTATTCCTTTAGAAATGTATTTTCTTAGAGATTATTATACCAAAGTTTCTTCTGCAACACAGAAGTTCAGTAGTGAGAACTCTCCAAGTTTACTTTGTGTATATGGTGTGTCTTTGAAGAGGACTGAGTGTGAATGCAATGTGTGGTTGGCCATTGCTGTGGTGTCAGAGGCACAGGGGGCAGAGCAAGCCTGTATTAGTGCGACTTCCACAGTTCTGGAGTTTTTGCACATGTATCTACAGACTTGGGGGCAGGAAACAAAGACAACATGGAATTCACACTCACAATGACCACAGGAATCTGCAAAACCACGTTCTTATAGGAGCTTAAGGGCAGGGACATGGGCAACCAGATGCAGGATAGCAGTGCACCAGGAGCAGGTGCAGGGCCAAGTCTTGGAAGCCTACCTTTTCCACCTGCAAGAACCAGCACACCACTGCCTGTCCCTTTAAGCCACAGCTTTGGTGTGGTTTGTTACTCAGTAGCAGGTAACTGGAAGTGTAGCTTCAGTAGGTAAGGGAGCAAGAAGAAATATTTTACTGGCTGACACATTACCTGCTTATATTGTGCTTTTATTCTAAAAGGCGTATTAGCTCATCTAAAGAGATAGCAAAATGTCATCATCAAAGTCTTGGATTGTTGAGTATTATTTACCATACGTTGAGTAATTATACTATAATATCTTTAAGCAAGAACCAAGTGATACTTATCTAATAAAACTAAATTTTTTGTAAAACTCAATCTTGCTGCAAAGTATCTCAGTAGACACACTACCTGTTATGAGTAATTGCCATAAGCTGTAATACCCTCAAATGAGGTCTCACACACATAGAGAAGGCATAAAAAGAAATAAAGCAAGAAAAAAATGTATACTGCCAAAGACCAACCATGTCTCACTGACAAAGATGTGAACAGGAGACCAGAAGGCTGGTCAACCTTAATTGCTCTAAAAGGTCAGAGCTAATCATTCACTGTTTAGTTGAAACATTGCTTCAGCTAACAGACTCTACCTGTTTGTTTCATGTTAATTTCTGTTCTTGTAATTTCCTGCCCAAAGGCTATGGGTGTGTCCCAAAATCTTAAAAAAAGGGAGAAAAAGGCTAAAACAAAGGGTATTCCTTTCCACTAGAGGAAGGGTCCCAGCTGGCACCCCAATATCACCAAATTAGTATTTTGTAGACTCTCACTTCATTTGCTTGTGGCCTCCTCCAGAACCCTGAATTACGCAGGACTTGGAAAGGGGCTCCCACATCTGGCAACCAATGTGGGGCATCTGGAAGAGAAGGTATTTTTCACCTAAGATCAAAGGAAGGGAAATGGTGAGGGAAAATTCACCTAGGAAAAGGTGAAGGAAATTCAAGGTACGCAAAGCCCAGGGATTAACTGCAGAGTCTAGATCTGTAAGTAGGGTGGGAACATCTTTTTCAGCCAGGCTAATCGGGAAGAATTAGGTTATAAATATAATATAAAGTAAACTTTATTATAGACTTTTGGTTTGCATGCTTAAAGAATGTGTTTTCTTGTTCAAATTAAAATCTTAGTTTGCATTTGGAATCTAAAATCTGTAATAAGTGAAACTCCACTGCTGGAACCGCCTCTGGTGTGGAGAAATTCAAAGGTGGCTCTCTGCTCTCCTGCAATGAGATTACTGAAGCTTTCTTTAAAAAATTGTAAGAGAACTTGCAGGAAAATGCAAATCTTGGCCAAATTAGGTGCTAGTTATTACTTTGGAAAGTGATAAAGAAAAAAATTTAAGATCTGTCTTTATCTTTTAAGCATGAAAGGAAATTCGGCCAAATGTGTTATTGATGCTTTCCCCCCAGGTAAGCAGGATGTGGGGGAAGGGAGAGACACATGGCAATCCAATATGAAAGTCCAATCTCCCAGTATACTAAAATCTCCTTTCTCGCCATGAAAAAGTTTTAAAAATTTAGAGATGTATCTAGAATTTCTGTACTCATGAGGAGAGAAGCCCGGCTTAAAAAGAAATGCATGCAATTGTTCACCTTTTTGGACATATTAGACAGGGTTTTAAGCTGCAATCTCTCCGCAAAAGCTGCAGAAAAAGAAAAACCCAGAACTGGTCTTTATTTTTTAAGAAAGATGGCGTAAAGGAACCAAAAGGAGAAGATTTTGTGTTATTAATCAAAGTTTTCAGCTAAATACAAATTGAATTGGGAGAAAATAAAATTTCTCCAACAATTTGGAATTCAAAATATGTTTACTGGTCTAATTAAAAAAGGATTAATTGTGATTCCCAATTGAAAAATTTTAATATAAATAACCAGTTTAAAAATGTATCTTAAGATAATTATAAAAAGTAATATATTCTTTAAATCATATATGAATATATATATTTGATGGTTTTTTCCATGTTAAAATTTCAAGGCTTTAACAGAGATGATTCTTGGAAAGCTCCATAGGCCTGGAGTAACACAAGGAATTTGTTCTCTCTTCTTAAAGGAAATATTTTTAAATTTAACCAATCTAATATACTTGAAATTGCATGGAAAACTTTATTGAATAAGAATAACTATATTTTAAATGTTATGAAGGTTTTGGCCTCTAAGGACAGACACAAGGTAGCATTCCAGGGAGAAGCATAAAAAGCCTCTGAGTGATCCAGTCTCTTGGTGTCCTAGATGTCAGAAAGGTACCATTGGGCCAGACAGTTTAAATAAAAATTTCATAGAAATGGGCAGCCTCTAGATCAAGATACAGGGCATGGTGAATCGCGGGGAAACAGCCAGAGTGGTTCCCACCAGCCCCGTTATTAATACGGGAAACCTGCCTTGCAAGGCCCACAGTGGATTCCCTCATCCAAGCAACTCCAGGAACTGCAGGCCTGGATCTTAACAGCACTATACCGGTCACGTTGACTCAGGAATTTGGGATCCTATGTCACCGGGAACTTTAGGATTAATCTTAGGGAAGAGTGGAAACACTCTAAAAGGATTAACTGTTCTGCCTGGAGTCATTGATTCAGATTATCAAGGAGAAATTAAAGTTATACTAGAATGTAATCATATTATGCAAATTACTCCAGGACAAAGAATTGCTCAGACACTATTTCTACCTTATGTTCAACAAAGTGAGGCTATAAATACAAAAAGAGGAATGCAAGGATTTGGAAGCTCAGACATCTATTGGATACACAAAATTGGCAAAACCTGTCCTACAATTAATTTAAAAATACGTAGAGGAAAAACAATTTAGGGTCTAGTGGACATTGGAGCAGTTGTTAGTGTTAATCAGCAAAGAATTCTGGCCTCCAAATTGGTCCAAGGCAGAAGCTATGGTCTCAGTTAAAGGGGTAGGAGTTCCTGATGATACACAACAAAGTGCTGCAGTGTTAAGATGGCAAGATAGGGTGATTTCGGCCCTACATCATATCCCTAAAATTGCAGTCAATTTATGGGGCGGGGATGTTTTAGAAGGTTTACGGGCATGTATTGTTACTGGCAAAGGGTAGCAGTTAGACTCAGATGGCATATCAACCTTTTTAGGAGCGATAACTGCTCATTCTCCTCACCCTCATGCTGATCCAATTCAATGGAAAGATGATAGACTTCTATGGGTGGATTGGTGGCCATTAGCCAAAGAAAAATTAGGTCGTATTCATGAATTAATACAAGAACAAATAGAAGCTGGCCACTAGTCTTGGAATACACCTATATTTACAATCCCTAAAAAGGCGACAGGAAAATAGCGATTACATGACCTTAGAGCAATTAATGCTACTGTGCATACCATGGCAGTTTTACAACCTGGACTCAACCAGTGCCTACACAAATCCCTTTAAATTGGTTTCTTATAGTGGTAGATCTTAAAGATTGTATTTTTTACCATTCCCTTGGCACTTCAAGATAAACAGAGATTTGCATTTCAGTGGCATCTATTAATAATATAGAACCCATGAAAAGATATCAATGGAAGGTTTTACCTCAAGGAATGGCCAACAGCCCTACTTTGTGTCAAAAATATGTGGCTCAAGCTGTTCAGCCTTTGAGAGACAAATACTCCCAATGTTACATTATCCATTACATGGATGACTTGCTCTTAGCAAGCCCAAGGGAAGAACAGACCTTGGCCATGTTTTCCCAATTAGAAGAGGAGCTCCCTAAATAAGGCTTAAGAATTGCTCCAGAAAAGGTACAGAAAGAAACGCCTTTCCAATATTTGGGAACCATAATTGAAAACCAATGCATTAGGCCTCAGATGGTAGAGATAAGGAAAAACTGTCTTAAAACTTTAAATGACTTTCAGAAATTATTAGGGGACATTAACTGGTTAAGACCTTATCTGAAGCTCTCTATCGGAGAAATGACAAATTTATTTAGTATGCTTAGAGGTGACTCTAATCTTTCCTCTCCCCAAACATTAACAGATGAAGCTAGGAATGAATTGCTAAGATTTGAGCCGGCAATTTCCTCAGCCCAAGTAGCGCAAGTACAGCCCAAATTACATTTATTGGGACAAATTAACCCCACTGGAGTCTTCTCTCAAAAGAAAAACTCTCCTGCTATTATTGGATGGGTCCACCTAGGGCATCAATCCTCTAAAACTGCAGTTACATATGTAGAACTAATGGTCCAATTAATATTTCAAATTAGAAAACGTCGTAAACAGCTTAGAGGTGAAGAGCCTCAGTGTATCTACCTCCTCCTCACTGGAAGCAATTAGAAATGTTATTTCAGACTGATATAAATTTGCAAATTGGGTTAAGTGGATATTCAGGGAAACTTAGCTGTCACCTATTAAAACATAAATTGATACAATTTTTATATAATACCCCCATTATTATACCAAAAATTACTAGGCAGGAACCTATTTCTGGAGCTTTAAATGTTTTTACTGATGGATCATCTAATGGGAAAGATGCCTATATCATACAGTTAATTCACACCAAGTTATACTGAGCAGTCATACTTCTGTACAAAGAATTGAACTAGAAGCAATTAAGGCTGCATTGCAGGATTTCCTAGAGTCTCTTAATATCGTCTCTGGTTTTTTTCCTCTGCGAACTTAGTGAATAGAATTGAAACTGCCTGGTTGAAATGGCTTAGTGACCAAAGTTTATTTTACTATTTAAACAAGTTTGGCAAATTGTACAACAAAGACAATATCTTTTTTATATCACTAACATCAGGGCTTATAGTGTCTTACCTGGTCCTTGAACAAAAGGAAATGCACATGCTGATCAATTGGTTGCTTTATTAAAAGAAGCCTTAGAATCTCATCAGCTTTTACATCAGCCTGCCAAAATGCTGTCTAATCTCAATCACTCCACAACAGGCAAAACAGATTATTGAGGAAGGTCCCAATTGTATGTTACATCTACCTCAATGGCCTAACACAGGAGTCAACCCTAGAGGATTGCTAAGAGACCATACTTGGCAAATGGATGTAACACATTATACTTCCTTTGGACGCCTTGGGGCATTACATGTCTCTGTAGACACCTTTTCAAAAGTAATATGGCTACTGCATCTACAGGAAAAACGGCAAAACAGGTTATTAATCATTGTCTAGCTACTTTTGCCGTCATGGGAGTTCCAAAAATTATTAAAATTGATAATGGGCCTGCTTACACAGGCTGCCAATTCCAGGAATTTTGTAAAAGATGGAAAATTCAGCACATTACAGGAATACCATATAATTCTCAAGGACAGGCCATTATTGAACGATAGCATCAGCAGCTAAAATCCCAACTTGAAAACAAAAGAGGGGATGATGGAGATATCACCTGTGGGTAGGCTGCACCAAGCCTTAATTACTTTAAACTTTTTCACTTGT
>JAAGEH010001764.1:0-20593 GCA_011751065.1 Lasiurus cinereus
TTTACATTTAAAGTTATTATTGATAAGTACTTATCTGTTGCCATTTTTAGTCCTTACTCCCGAGTTCCTTCTTCGCTTCCTCTTTCTTTTTATTACAGCAGACCCTTTAACATTTCTTGCATTGCTGGTTTGGTGGTAATATATTCCCTTAGTCCTTTTTTGTCTGTGAAGCTTCTGATTTCACCTTCAATTTTGATTGAAAGCCTTGCAGGGTACTGTATTCTTGGATTCAGACCCTTCCTTTGCATGATTTTGTATATTTCATTCCATTCTCTTCTGGCCTGATGAGTTTCTGTTGAGAAATCAGTAGCTAGTCTTATATGGGTTCCTTTGTAGGTAACTTTCTGTTTCTCTTTGGCCGCTTTTAAGATTGTTACTTTCTCGTTGGTGTTTGCCAATTTAATTATAATGTGCCTTGGTGTTGGTTTTCTGGGATTCATTTTGCTTGGGACCCTGTGAGCTTCTTGGATTTGTGTGGCTTTTTCCTTTCCTATATTGGGGAAATTTTCTGTCATTATTACTTCAAACAGGTTCTCTAATCCTTGTTTAGTTTCTAATCTTACCGGAACTCCAATTATGCGAATGTTGTTTTTTTTCCGTGTTATCCCAAAGTTCCCTTAGGCTATCCTCTTGCTCTTTAATTTTTTTTTTTCTAGAAGCTGCTGTACTCGGGTATTTTTTCCTACCGTGTCTTCTAGCTCACTGATGCGGTCCTCTGCTTCTTCTAGTCTACTTTTGATGCTTTCTATTGAGTTCTTTAAAGCAATGATGTCATTTTTTTATGTCTTTGTGCATTTCTTCATGCTTCTTCATTTCCTCTTGGCTCTTATTCAGATTGTCGATTTTATATTCCATTTTTTTTCATCCACCTTATGATCATTTCTCTGAACTCTTTCTCTAGCAGGCTTATTTCTGTTTCTATTTCATTTACTTCCTTTTCTGATGATACCTGCCTATGTGTTGTATGTGCGCTGTTTCTTCTTCTGCCCATGGTCTTTCTTCTCCAGGTGTCTGGTTAGGTAGTTCTCTCTCCTACGTTGATTCAAAGGCACAAACTACAACACGACCCGGTACAGCACAGAAGGCACTGAACAGAAATGTATTCATGATGTTAATAAGCACCAATTAGGTGACCACCAATGAAAGACAAATTAGGGGTTAGTAGAGAAAGAAGAAGAGGAAAATGAGGGAAAAAGAAAGCAAAGATGCGCCAAAATCAGATTGGGAGAGGGAGAAAAAAATAAATAACTAAATGAACAAAAAATAAAAAAAAATAAAGGAGAAGAAAAAGAAAAGAGAAAGAGAAACAAAGTCAGAGAGAAAAGAAAGCGGATAAGAGAGAAAAGGGGAACAAAATATAGATGTCAGAAGAAAACTGCAGTAGAAGTCACTAATCTCAATAAAGGCCAGCAACCAGTACCTAGAGATTAATACAAACTGCAAATAACAACTGGTATCGCAGGAGGCGAGCGGAGAGGTAGAAAACAAAGCAAGCAGAAAGCAAAATAAAACAAGTAGAATAAGCTAAAACAATCTCACAAAAAAAGTTTTAAAAAATCGATAGAATCACTGTTCAGGCAAATAGCAACAAAAGGACATAGAGAAAAAACAACTTTTTAGCTAGTGAAGACAAGAAGAGAGAGGTTTGTATGGACTTGTAGTAAGGGATTTGAAATTAGATATATAAATGGGTGGAATTTTAACCAGGTAAAGAGAAAGAGTAGGGAGAATCAAAAGTTGGAAAAGGGAAAGAGAAACAAGACAGCAAAATGGGGAAAGTTAGGACGAAAGTGTTGGCATAAAGGTAGAGTTGAGTTGGAGTAAAATTATACTAAAGGAAAGATGAAAATAGAATGTAAAACTCCAATCCCGAAGTAAAATAAAGAGAAAACAAAAATGACACTTGTTTTTTTCCAAAAAGTTAAAATACTAGTAGCAATAATACTAGTTGAAAACAAAAATGTAATAATTAAAAAGGTAAAATCAATTGAGGTGGAAAGAAAAAAAAATAGTGTTTTTAATTAAAATATGTAAAAATGAAAAATGAAAAAAAATTTTGAAAAAGAAAAAAAAATAGAATGGTCACCTAAACCAGTTTGGCTCAGTGGATAGAGCATCACCCTGCAGACTGAAACGTCCCAGGTTCGATTCTGGTCAAGGGCATGTATCCTGATTCCGGGCACATCCCCAGTAGGGGGCGTGCAGGAGGTGGTGATCGATGTCTCTCTCTCATCGATGTTTCTAACTCTATCCCTCTCCCTTCCTCTCTGTAAAAAATCAATAAAATATATTTTTAAAACAATAGAATGGTCATTCACTTTCACTATTATTCTGCTTGGCACTCCTGTTTCCCAGTAGGGAATGTATTGCAGTTCCCTGTGTTGCACTGTTGATGTTTTAATCTCTTCGTTCTTTTGTGGTTATGCGAGAGTCAATTTGTGCGTCATCCACTGGGTGGCAGTGTTTTGGAATTGATCTCTGAGACAAAGCACAGGACCTCTCTAGGCTGTGCTCAGATCCTGCTACTCTGGTTCTCAAAACTGGTTTGTGGGGATTTTGCAGCCAGGACACTGTAATAATTCCCAAGCTGTTCCTCTGCCTCAGTAAAAACGAGTCATTTTCCAGAGCTCCCCTCTGTCAACAGCTCAGAGAGTTTGCCTCCACACTTAGGGATCACGCACTGCCCCACCTCCGCGGATCTCTCCAGAGGCAGCTTTCCCGCAGCCCAGTTCCCACAGTGTGCCTGTCTCTGTTCTGAGGGGTAGGAGACCTCACCTTATCCCAGGCAAAATTTGACCTTTCCGTGTGCCGTGTGGATCTCTGAATCTGCCGCCCGCGTGTCTGCGCCAATTGGAGAGCCGTGTTCTGGGTCCCAAGCTGTTCGGTGAGTGATTCAGCCAAAGCGTTCAGACCGCTGCAGACATCCACCTCCCTCTGCAACATGGTGTGGTCTCCGCGTTCACGCTGGTGGCTCCAGCCGACAAAAACCCTGCGGCAGTGGGGCTGCCTGGCCAGGAGAGCCCCGGCCAGCAGTTCCCCACCTTCTCCTGGAGGATAACTGACTCTTAACTTGCCAACAAACACTCCCTGTGTAACTCTCAGCTGCTCTCTCTCCCTCTGCCCAGTGACAAAGCTCAGATGCGTCCGTCTATTCCGCCGCCATTTTTCCACCTCTCTGTTAATTACATTTTAAGTGCTTAAGTGCTGTATGTTACTAGCAGAGGATAGTTGTTGCATAGCTCAGATAAAGAATATTTCCATCACCATAGGAAGTCCAGTTGTACAACGCTGATTTAGATCATTTGTATTTAATTATAGATAGAGCTAGATTTAAGTCTATTAATTTGCTATTTGTTCCAGGCTTTTCTTATCCTGTCTTCTTTTAGATTAATAGTATTTTTATGAGTGCACTAGAGGCCTGGCACACAAAATTTGTGTATGGGTATGGTCCCTAGGTCTACAATGCAATCAGAGCCAACTTCCCCAGCTGCCCGCATTCAGCCCTGTCCCCCTCTGGTATCCACTCACAGTTCCCCATTTCCCATTGGTGATTGGAGCTGCTGGCTTGCGGGAAGCACCGATAGTTCGGCTGTTCTACCTGCTCGCCAGCTCCACCCCCCACTGCCACCCATCCCAGTTCTCCATTTGCCATTGGGCTGTTGGAGCCTGATGGCTGGGGGAAAGGACCAAGATGTGGGATATTCCTGCCTGCTCCCTGGCTCCGCCCCTGCCACTGGTTGCCCTCTGTGCGTGGGGTGTTTGGTGGAGTGTGGGCCTTGGCCTGGCACCACCCTTATTCCCCATCACCTGCCTCTGGGCGAAAAGAGCCTGCCAGCTAGGGAAAGGGACCTAGAAGTGGTCAGTGTGCCTCATAATGACTGGTCGAGTGGTTGTTCTGGTCGTTTGGGTTTTGCATATTACCCTTTTATTATATAGGATTTTGTCTCCTCTATTGGCTTTTTAGCTATACCTTTGTGTTTAAATTTTTTCTTAAATAGTAATCAATGTAGGTCTTAACTTACACTACCTTCAGACTGTGCTATAATAGTTCATGTATAATATGAACCAATAGGACTTCCTGTGATGAAGGAAATGTTCTATATTAGTGTTTTTTGCAATAGGTATTTACTAGTCACATGCGTATATTAAGCACAGAAACATTACATGTGCAGAACTAGTCCCCTTCCTATCCTTTGTGCTGTTATTATCATATGTTCTGCTTCTTCATGTATTATAAACCCTGTAATAAGAGTTGTTGCTTTAAACATTGTTATATTTTCAAGAAATTTCAAAAAGCAAAAGATTTTCTCATATTTACTCATATTTTTATCTTTCCTGAAGTCTTCATTCCTTTTTGCAGATCTAACTTTCCATTGTCATTTTCCTTTCTCTTAAAGAACTTTTAACATCCCATATAATGTATGTGTGCTTACACAGAATTTTCTCAAATTGTGAAGATGTCTTCATTTTGCCTTCATTTGTAAAGGATATTTTCACTGGATATAGAATTTTTGGTTGTCATTTTTTTTCTTTTGGCATTTTATTGATTTTGTCCTATTGTCTTCTGGTTTACATTGTTTCTTATGAGAAAACTGGTCATTTTGTGTTTTACGTGTGTGTAATATGTCTCCACACATGTTTGCTCATAAAGTTTTCCTTTATCCTTATTTTTAAACAGTTTGTTCTAACATGCCTATTTGTGAGTTCCATTATATATTTCTATTTGTAGTTTGCTGAAATTCATGCATCTTCGAGTTCATGTTTATAAAATTAGAAATTTTTCAATTACTCTTTACTTAGGTATTTTTTACTTAGATACCTTTTTCCCCTTGCCTGCCCCTTCTTTATCATCTAGTATTTTAATTATAGGTATGTTAGATTATTTGATATTGTTCCAGTTTTTTGAGTCTCTGTTATAATTTTATTTCTTCTATGAGAGAATTTTAGTTTCATTTCATTCTTTGATCTTGCTGTTAATACTGCTTAATAACTTTTTATTTCAGATGCTGCTTTTTGCCATTCTCTGAATTCTGTTTGTTGCCCCTTCTTTGTAGGAACTTTCAGATATCATAATTTCACCTCTTAAAAATCCATCTCTTCTGTAGAAAAGAACATATTTTTCTCCTTTAGCATGGTTATCATAGGTATTTTAACGCTCTAATTCAACAATTGGTTCATTTGTGGATCTCTTTCTATTGACTCCCCCCACCCCTTGACTATGAATCAATGTTTTTTGCTTCGTATATAGTAGTTTTTATTTGTAAAATAAATACTGTGAATGATACATTGTGGAGATGCTGGGTTCTGTTTTCTTTTCCAGCATGCAATCTCTAGCTGGTCACATTGGCTATGTTGAGCCCTTGTTATAGGCATTATTAGAGCAGGTCTACTTCAGTTGTATCTTTTATACTAGTGAGCATTTCTGACTTCTGAGATGTGATTCTTATTCCTAACATGTGGCTAATATAGGTTTTTAGTAAAAAGACTTAAAGTGTTTAATAAGCTCCTTTAATTTATAAACTTAAAATGCAAGCTTCATTCTTGAACACTTCACATAGCTTTTCCCCATTCCCATTTCTTCCCTGCTAGGCTCTTTGTATTCCTCCTATACATGTGTGGTTCAGCAGTCAGCCAAGGATTTGAGGGAAGTGTATTTGCTGACTTAGGACTCCATCCTTTCTTCTGGAATTTTTTTTCTCACATGCCCTTTTCTTCAACTGACTTGTCAACCCAGTAAGACTGCCATTTGCATGTTGAGCTCTATCTTTGTATAGCAGTGACTGGACAGTACTCTCAGGAGAAAAGGTAGTAAGTATCATCTCACCTTATATATTTTCTTCTCTCAAGAGTCTCCCCTTCAGTGTCTGACAACCTTGGATTGCACTCCACTTCCTTGAAAAAATTGTTATAATTATTAACTGGGAGGTTAGTGTGATATAATTACTCTGCCATTACTGTGTGCTAGAACTATAGCTATAATTTTGTACTTTTTTCACTTAACTTTTTAACGTAAGAATTAAAGTATTTTTTCTATGGGAGCTACTGGGTTCAGAGGAGTGTAGCCTTCTACTCTCCATGTACTTAGTCTACTCCAAAAAGGGGAAATTATCTGACAAAAATGTCACTTTGCCTACTGTGTTCAAGGTTCCCTTTTGATGAGATATCGTGGATTTTGTTCTCATCAACTTATGCAAAAACAATAGACAGTTCTGTGCTATTAGTGGTCAATGAATTGACAGGTCATCAAACCAATATGGAGTCTTGAGATACTGGCAGAGCTATGACTCGAATTCCTAGAGTTTGAGGTGATGGGATTCCTTGTTCTACACAGAGTGCTTTTGGAAATATGTGTCATGGGGCCACCAAAAACTTGGCGTCATTGGCACCATAGAGTGAATACAACATAGAAGTGCTATGCCACCTGCTCTGCCGGGGCTGCCTTGGCATTCACTGCCAGCTCTGGTCATGTCTGACCATCATCATATTGAAGAGGTTCCTGAATTTCCTTTGATGGTTGAAGGCTACAAGAAGAACAAGGAGGTTGATATATTTTTTAAGAAACTTAAGGCCTGAGAGGATGTTAAAAGGTCTGTCCAGTGGTCGGCAAACTCATTAGTCAGCAGAGCCAAATATCAACAGTACAACAATTGAAATTTCTTGTAAGAGCAACTTCTTCAAAATAGACTCGCCCAAGCTGAAAACTGACTTCTGCGCATGGGCCACGAAGTTTCAGTCACACTGTACATGCATGCCCGCACGCGGTATTTTGTGCAGGAGCCACACTCAAGGGGCCAAAGAGCCGCTTGTGGTTCATGAGCCACAGTTTGCAGACCACTGGTCTATACCTCTCAGCTAATAAGAGCTAGCAAGAGCAAAATGAGAAATTGTCGTCATATCCAGGACAGGGGACCTTGCATCATCTATAATGCAGACAACAGTATCATCAAAGCCTTCAGAAACATTACTAGAATTACTCTGCTTAATTTAAGCAAATAGAATATTTTGAAACTTCCTCCTGGTAAGCATGTTGCCTATGTCTGCATTTGGACTGAAAGTACCTTCCGCACGTTAGATGATCTCTATGGCACTGTAAAAAGCTGTCTCCCTCAAGAGTAATTACAACTTTCCATGCACATAATACTCAATACAGATCTGAGCAGAATCTTGAAAAGCCCAGAGATCCAAAGAACTGAGCCACTACATAAGGAAATTCATCACAAAGTCCTAAAGAAGAATCCCCTGACAAATCTGAGGATCATGTTGAAGCTAAACCCTGATCACCCACAACTGCCTTCCCTTGCAGGCCTGGTCCCTGCCATCTGCCCTCCCCTGCTGGCCATCTTGTGGTGTCCATATGGGGGCAGGATCTTTTGACCACATGGGGTCAGTCATCTTGTGTGTTGGAATGATAGTCAATCTGCATATTACTCTTTTATTAGATAGGATAGAGGCCTGGTGCACGGGTTGGGGCCAGCTGGTTTGCCCTGAAGGGTGTTCTGGATCAGGGTTGGTGTTTCCTTGGGGCGGGGAGGGGCCTGTGGTGGTTTGCAGGCTAGCCACGCCCTTGGCAACCCAAGAGGAAGCCTGGGTATCTGGGATTTATTTGTCTTCTACAATTGAAACTTTGTAGCCTGGAGAGGAGCCAAGCCTTCTGCTTGCTCTGAGGCAGCAGCCATTGAAACTTTGTTGCCATAAGCGGAGGCCTTGGCAGGCCAGAGTGTGTGGAAAGCATGGCTTCCTCCATTGTCAGGGGCAACCCAAGCCTCACTCCGTGTTGGCAGCCATTGAAACTTTTTTGCCTTAAGCAGAGACCTGGATGGCCAGGGTTTGCAGAAAGCTTAGTTTCCTCCATCACCTGGGGCAACCCAAGCCTCCCTCCTGCTTTTCTATGGCTGGAGCCATCTTGATTGGGTTAATTTGCATACTCTGTCTGATTGGCTGGTGGGCGTGGCTTGGGTGTCTCAGTGGTACATTCAATTTGCATATTACTCTTATTAGGTAGGATATGCCATGGTTTACTTGGGTATTTTCCTATTTTGGAAATCAAATATTTCAATGGTATAAATAATGCTGGATTCATTATATGAAGAGAAGAACTGTATTATGAGAGTCTGAACATATTTCTCACAAATTTACTTAAATCATTTGTATCTTGGGGAAATATAATGGTCATAAAATATTTAGAGTCTTTGATTTTTTTATCTTTCAAATTGGCTTACATCCTATTTTAGTAATAGTTTTATTTTTATCATTGCTGTTTTTCTTCTGCAGAAAAGAGAAAATATTCGTTCTTTAACTATGTCTGGCCATGTTGGTTTTGAGAGTTTGCCTGATCAGCTGGTCAACAGATCTATTCAGCAAGGCTTCTGTTTTAATATTCTTTGTGTTGGTAAGTGCCAGACTCTTCCTCTAAATTGTTCTCATATTCCTTATGCTCACCTAAGTCTTGTAAGCTATGTGGTGCTCATGTTACCAGTTTGAGATCATGATCACAGATATTTTTTAGTTATTTAAATTCTATGAGTTTTTTATTTTTTTTAGCTGTACCACTTTAACTTTTTTGTTTGGTCATTAAACATTTCAGTGCTTTCTCCCAACGTTCTGAATAACTTATCTTACATACTCATTTTTATATTATGCTAATGACTTAGTGGACCACCTGTAGCATATATTTCTTTTTTGACAACTCAGCCATTGAAATATTTGGGATCCTTAAAATCACTTTAAGAGTTTATAGTTCTATTTTTTTTCTCATCCATCCTGTGCACCTGTGAAGATATACCTTTGTTTCTTTCAGGGGAGACTGGAATTGGAAAATCAACGTTGATTGATACTTTGTTTAATACTAATTTTGAAGACCATGAATCCTCACATTTTTGCCCACATGTTAGACTGAAAGCCCAGACATATGAACTTCAAGAAAGTAATGTTCGATTGAAATTGACTATTGTGAATACAGTGGGATTTGGTGACCAAATAAACAAAGAAGAGAGGTACATGTTTTCTTCCTATAATAAAAGAAATTTTTCTTAATTCAGGACATTTGCATTCTTGCCTCATGAGCTATGATTTGACTTTCTACTATGGAAATCCCTACCTTAGTCTCCCAGACTTTTAATTTTTTAAGTCATTAAGCAGTATTTTATTTTCACTGACAATTGACATATCTATATTCAGTTATCTGATTTCTTTAGAATGATTTGATTTACGTTATTAAAATGTCTATTTCAGCAAAAGTAGTTTTAATTATTTTCTGATACACCAATATAGTGTATTTTAAGTGACTTGTACTTATTTTCAGGTGAGACTTATTTCAGTGAGGGGGAAAAAAGCAATAAGTCATATAATCCTATATAATAAAGATGTAATATGTAAATGGTCGTTACACATAACGACCAAATGTGTAATGACCGATCGCATAACAATCAGATCATAGATCAGCAGGTAGGTGGGGCTGCGAGCTACAAATGGGCGGTGGAAAGCTACAGGAAGGGGAGGCCAGCAAGCTATGAGGGGGAGGGGAAGAAGGACAGAGGGAGCTACAGGAGGGCTGGGCAGCGGGCTGAGAGCTACAGGAGGGCGGCAGTGAGCTACTGGCTACAAGTGGGCAGTGAAGAGCTAGAGGAGGGGGCAGGGCAGCAAGCTATAAGGGGCGGAGGGGCAGTGGGTAGTGAGCTACTGGAGGGTGTCAGCAAACTACTGGTGCATGGATTCGTACGCATGGATACTAGTGGCAAATATAAATGGCAAAGTCTATGGTGCATGAATTTTTTTGTGAAATTCTAACCAAATTAGCCAGGTACCTTATTATTATGCATTATAGAAAAGATTTGATAATGAAATTTCTATTTTATGCTAGAGGCCCGGTGCATGAAATTATGCACTGGGCGGGTGGGGAGATCCCTCAGCTCAGTCCGTGTCCTCTCGAAGTCTGGGACCTCTCAGGGAATGTCCACCTGCCAGCTTTGACCTGAGCCAGCAGTCAGACATCTCTCTCACAGTCCAGGGCTCTTGCAGTCTGGGACCACTCACACCTTACCTCCTGCCAGTGCCGCTGAGCTCACCAGCCATAAGCCTGGCTTCTGGCTGAACAGTGCTCCCCCTGTGGGAGTGCACTGAACTGTGTTGAGTGTCTGTCCCCAAGTGGTCAATGTGCATCATGGCACAGGTTGTTCCACCTTTCAGTTGATTTGCATATTTGGGTTTTATTATATAGGATTATGTCATCATTTCTCATGTTATAAAGATTGATTATAGGTTCTGTATTAAACTAAAAAAGGGAGAAATAGATTGGGGTAAAGCAATAACTTTTTTCTTTTTTTGAAATGTATGTTTTCATTATTAGCAGTAATTTCCTAAAGTTTGCTTTAGAGAGAAAATATTTTGCATAATTAACTCTATGTAACTTATATTAGCCTTTCCAGCGCATTTGTATGTTCTGCTTTAAATTTCAAAAAATGATTTGTGTGCTTTTAGGAAGAAACAGATCAGTGGCAGAGGCAAAGGCCATCTGGCCCAGTCCCAATCTGGCCAATCAGGGCCGGCCAGCTCGGGGGAGGGACTGCAGGAGGTTGACTGGGTAGGGAATTTTGCGTTTTTGTTTTTCCTGCCAGTTCCGTATTTCTTTATTCTTTCTTGCTTGATTTCTATTCTTATAGGTATTACTCTAGAAATTATAAAACATAATATTTAACCTAATCAAAATTTAAGATAAATTGATATTTGTACTTGTCCCTGATTATTCAAATAAACAATATGGAATTTCAACCAGTTAAACTCCATTAACTCACCTTTCTGACTTACCATGGCATGTGTTTTATACCTCTTTTTTTCCTTAACCACACAGACATTATTATTATACTAGTCGCCCAGTGCACGAATTTCTGCACTTTGAAAGGAAATTAATTAGAAGTATTTTAATATCACTATTTGCCCTTTCTCTATAATAGAAGTGTCAACCAAATTCACGATCGATAATGACAGATCAAAACATGTAGTTCCAGCAAGAGCTTTATAAATATCGTGTATGTGTGAGTCAACTCAGCCTTTTATATAGAGAGAGAATAAAGATGCTTAATTAGACCTGCTTTCTGATTTAGGCTAAACTTTTTCCAGCCCAGTGAAGCACCCCAACTTCTCTTTCAGGTAGTTGTCAGCAATACAGCAGTAAATATCAACACAAAGCTGGTTATTATTATAGATCATGCAGGAAGACAAAGAGTAAAATATTTAACTGCAACAGTGTTTGACTATATTCTGTGCAGTGAAAAAACCTGAAATCATTTTCAAGGTCCACCATTTCTTGCTTTTTTTCCATCAGGTCAAGTTTCTAAGCTTTCTAAATCTCCTTTTTCCAGCTAATGAAAAGAAAATAGGATTCCACTGAGTTTCCTATCTACCTACTCCAGGAGTTCTGAGATGAGGCACGTGAAAATGCTTCACAGACATTTGGTTACAGTATGAAATGTTTCCACCATGCTGTAAAGCAAATCGTGTTCCTGGGCTGAAGAAACTGCAAGGAGGCTAGTTACTAGGGAGAGGAAGCCGGGCATTGCTACATGACCTCATTACCTAGACAGTCAGACACTTAGTTTATTAACCTTTCATATATATAGACTAGAGGCCTGGTGCATGGATTCATGCACCGATGTGGTCCCTTGGCCTGGCCTGCAGTGATTGGGCTGAAACCAGCCTGGTACACAGATTCACCCAGGGCATGTCTGGCCCATCTCTTCCAGTCCTTATTGGAGCCAGCCAGTCAGGGAGCGGCCATGGGAAGTTGGCTGGCCAGGGAAGGACCATGAGAGGGATCCAGGGTGTGTCTGATCTGTCTCGCCTAGTCCTGATCAGGCTGATTAGGTCTGGCCAGCTGGGGAGGGAGCACAGGAATTTGGCTAGCTGTTGAGGGACCATGGGAGGGCTCCAGGCATGTCCAGCTTGTCTCACCCAGTCCTGATTAGCTGGACTCCAGCAGCAAGCTAACCTACCAGTCAGAATGTCTACCCCTGGTGATCAGTGTGCATCATAGTGACTGGCTGAACAGTCGAACAAATGGTCAGACACTTAGCATATTCGGCTTTTATTATATAGGACTAGAGGTCCAATGCACAAATGTCATGCACAGTGGAGGGGTGGGGGAAAGGGAGTGGTGATGTCCCTCAGCCCAGCCTGTACTCTCTCTAATCCAGGACCCCTCAGGGGATTTCTGACTGTAATCAGACATCCCTCTCACATTCTGGGATCGCTGGATCCTAAATGCTTGCCTGCCTGCCTTCCTGATCACCCCTAACCACCTCTGCCTGCTGGCCTAATGCCCCTAACTGCTCCCCTGCAGGCCTGATTGCCTCTAACTCTCCTCCCCTGCTAGCCTGATTGCCCTCTGACTGCTCCCCCTATTGGCCTGATTGCCCCCTGACTGCTTCCCCCTGCTGGCTTGATCACCCCCTAACCGCTTCCCTCTGCCAGTCTGATCACCCCTAACTGCCTCTGCCTCTGCCTCGGCCTCTTTCACCGTGGCTTTGTCCGGAAGATGTCTGGTCTAATTAGCATATTACCCTTTTATTACTATAGATGTGGCCAATATTTATTATCCTTTTAACCAAAATTTTGTTTGCTTTCATAGTTGAAATTTTAGTTGAATATACAATTTTTGATGGGCAATTACTTTCTTTCTTCCCAATGAAGATTCCACTTGTCCCTTGGCTTTTATTTTTACTGTTGAGAAGTCAGTTGTTGGTCTATCTGCTCCTTTAGAGTCCTCTTCTCTTTTCCTCTAGTGCGTTTCAGATCTTTTTTTTCTGCTCTCCAGTTTCACCATACTGTCTAAGTTTTTATTTATTTCTAATTTATTCTGTCAGTGATTTGTTTGACTTCTTGAGTCCGAATAATACCATCAGTTCTTTGAAATAATCTGAGACATATCTTTATATATTGCTTCTGCCCTTTTTATGTTTCCTTTCCTTCTGAAACTGGTGAAATATGTTAGACCTTCCCATTGTGTCATTAATGTCTCTTTTAATCTCTTTCATATTTTATTCCCCCCTTCTATATTTTCACAATTGTTATTTGTCTTCCAGTATAGTAATTCTCTCTATTGCTTTGTCTAATATAGGAGTGGAGAACATCTGGCCTGCAAGCCCACAAAATCATTTGATCTGGCCCTGCCAAGGCCTTAGGGTGATTTAATTATATGTTTAACCAAATACAGCAGGCTAATTTTTTTTTTTATCAGCACAGAAGTCTTTTTTATTTTTTCCCATTTATCATGCCATGAATTCACAGGGAATAGATTCCAACAGCTTTGGCTCCTTTCCATTGGCTCTCACAAAGTGTGCTTCTTTGGGTGGAGCAGGCTGATGCTTCAGTTGAACCCAGGTACCTTTCTCTTTGGCTTCCTTCTTTTTCTGACTATTTTCCTTCACATGTTTCAGGAAGCTATCTCGGCTCTTAGAGTGCTTAATATGTTCAATATACACATTAGTTCTCTTGGCAAGAATCTTGCCTTTAACTTGCTTGTTCACAATAATGCCCACTGCATGCTGGGTGACATTGTAGACTCTTCCATTGTGGGGTCTTCCTTTATGAACAGCGCCCATTTCCTGGATGTCCACAGTATCACCTTCCTATAGATTCGCATGTGTGTAGCCAAAGGAACAACTCCATGTTTTCTAAAAAGCCTAGAGAACATATAGCGGGGGCCTGTTCTCTTTCCCTGTGTGTTAGTCATCTTGGCAAATTACTGGAAGATGGTGGTTCTGGCTGAAAAGAAGCGCAGGCTAATTTTTAAGTTGATAATTTTTTAAAAATATATTTTATTGATTTTTCACAGAGAGGAAGGGAGAGGGATAGAAAGTTAGAAACATTGATGAGAGAGACATCGATCAGCCGCCTCCTGCACGCCCTCTACTGGAGATGTGCCCGCAACCAATGTACATGCCCTTGACCGGAATCAAACCTGGGACCTTTCAGTCCCCAGGCCGTCGCTCTACCCATTGAGTAAAACCGGTCTCGGCTAAGTTGATAATTTTTTATGGCCTGAGAATGATGTTATAAATATCCAAATGGCCCTTGACAGAAAAAAGTTTCCCCACCCCTGGTCTAATGTATGCTATTAAACTAATCTATTGTGTATTATATTTTGATTATTAATCTTTCAAGTGTGTACACTCTGTGGTTCATATCTGTAGGATTACTATAATTCCAGTATATTAAAATTTTGTAGTTATTTTACTGATGTTTGTTTTTCCTTTGGTTTTTATTCGTTGTGCTTTTTCTCGTGTGCTTGTGCTTTTTTGTTTTGTTTTGTTTTTTGTTTTTTGTAGTTAATGGCCCTTGAAAAGTTATTTGCAGAGATACTTTGAAGTCTGAGGTGAACATACCTTGCTATGACAGATTTGTGTTTGCTTAGGTTAAGCCCCTCTGTGCATTAATACTCTGAAGATCCCTAAACCTGTTTCATGGCTTGAGGTTTCCAGAATCAGAGAGGCAGTGTGCTCCTGGGCTGCACCAGGGCTGCCTAGGGCCATAAGTTCTCAACGATGGGTCTTTTTTTCCTTCTCTTTTTATTTTTCCTACTTCATTTAGTGCCAGGCCTATAGATTCTTGGGGAGAGAATAGGAAATGTAGATCTATACTAGTTCGTTCTTACCCTGACGGTTTAGGCTTTTAGGATCTCAGCTCAGTGTGGGGAGGCAGTCTCAATAGATTTCCACCTAGTGTAGATCTTGGACTTTGATTCTTCCTTCTTATCTTATAAGTTCTTCGGAGCAAAGCCCAAGAATTAGATTGACAAATGACTTCAGGACAAAACTAGCATGGATGCTTTAGTGCAAGGATTAGTAAACTTTTTCTTTAAAGGGCCATATAGTAGATATTTCAAGCTTTGAAGGACATATAGTTTCTGTCTACACTACTCAACCCTTCCACTATAGTACAAAAGCAGCCCAAGTGCATAAACAAGTGAATGTGGCTATATTTCAATAAAACTTTACTTATAAAAACAGGCATCAGGCTGGATTTGCCTCTGCTTCCACACACTCTTCAACTTAAAAAAAAATGTTTTTATTAATTTTTAGAGAGAGTGGAAGGGGAAACATGAATGAGAGAGAAACATTGACTGGTTGTCTCTTGCATGCCCCCTACTGGGGATTGAGCCTGGAATCTAGGCATGTGCCCTGACTAGGAAGCAAACTACAACCTCTCAGTGCATGGGGTGGGACAATGCTCAACCAGCTGAGCCTCACCAGCCAGGTCGTATATTCTCTTCAATTTTTTCCTGGTTCCTTACCATTTTATGAGTACTTTGATTTTTTAAAAGGTGATTTTTCTATTTTAAGCCAGTATCTTTCATTTCATTAGAATCCTGAAATTTACTGGAATGGAAACTTAGGGAAAATTACTATGGAATGGCATATTATTTAACTGAGAAAAGGCCTGAGTATCAATAACTTAATAGACACTAAAGTAAAATTTTGTGACTTCTTCTTAAGTCAGATTTGTAAGGCATGAAAATCATGAACATATTAAAGAAGGAAGGCATACATCAAGGGAAAGGATAATATCAATAACTCCGGCAAGTGTAGGAACCTTGTCAGAAGGGGTCCAATGTATGAATGTATGTGAGAATGAATCATTGTAAATTCAGTATCATTTCTGTAAACAGCTTAAAGCACTATCTTTGTACATGCATGTTTTGCACAATTTAATACTAAAGTTATCTGTTTTGCATAGATATTGTTTATTAATTTATGAAAATATAGATCTCAAACTTTAGAGTTATAGATATCTTATTAAGGTCACATGAATATGTTGTATTCAGTATTTAAATAATTATTTTTCCAGCTATCAACCAATAGTTGACTACATAGATGCTCAGTTTGAGGCCTATCTCCAAGAAGAACTGAAGATCAAGCGTTCTCTCTTTAACTACCATGATTCTCGTGTCCATGCATGCCTATACTTCATCTCTCCAACAGGCCACTCTCTGAAGACACTGGACCTCTTAGCCATGAAGAGCCTTGACAGCAAGGTGGGTTTGGAAGAAGAATAAACTTATCCTGCTGTAATATTTATTTTTACTTATTAAAATAACTTTATGTTAATATATGTATAATTTTCATTTTTGCTTTTTAAAAATATTTTCTAAGTTTCAATCTTAGCTTATTTTCCAGAGAAATTTAGTTTGGAAGATGAGATGCAAAGAAAAAACATTAACATAAAACTTTAGTTCTTTTTAAAATGCTAATAGCAGCACTTTTTTAAAATATATATATTTTTATTGAATTCAGAGAGGAAGAAACATAAATAAGAGAGAATTATTGATCAGCTGCCTCCTGCACGTCCCCTATTGGGGATTGAGCCCGCAATCCTGGCCAAGTACCCTTGACCGGAATCAAAATCGAGACCCTTTCAGGACACAGGTCAACACTCTATCCACTGAGCCAAACCGGCTAGGGCAACTTTAGGTTTTTTTTCATATTAAATTGTATGTCAGAATATGAGAATTCATTTATATTTTTTAAATGCCTATCAGTACTCCATTCCTTTTATTTTTATTTTTTATTTTTCCATTTTTTTTATTAATTTTTTATACATATCTCCCCATTGCCCCCCCTCCCTCCCAGGCATACCCCAACCCCCCAGTGTCTATGTTCATTGGTTATGATTATATGCATAGATACAAGTCCTTTGATTAATCTCTTATCTACCTCACCTAACTTTAATCTTCCTGCTGTAATTTCACAGTCTGTTCGAAGCTTTACTGTCTTTGTATCTATCCTTTTGTTCATCAGTTTATAATGTTCTTTATTATCCCCCAATGTGTGCAATCATGTGATGCTTCTCCTTCATTGACTGGCTTATTTCACTAAGCATAAGGCTCTCCAGTTCCAACCAGGTTGCTGCAAATGGTAAGAATTCCTTCTTTTTAATGGCTGCATAGAATTCCATTGTGTAGATATACCACAGTTTTCTGATCCACTCATCTGCTGACGGGCACCTAGGCTGTTTCCAAATTGTGGCTATTGTAAATTGTGCTGCTATGAACATAGGGGTGCATAAATCCTTTCTGATTGGTGTTTGTAATTTCTTAGGATAAATTCCTAAGAGTGGGATTACAGGGTCAAATGGGAGATCCATTTTTAGTTTTTTGAGGAAACTCCATACTGTTCTCCACAGTGGCTGCACCAGTCTGCATTCCCACCAACAGTGCACAAGGGTTCCTTTTTTCTCCGCATCCTCGCCAACACTTGTCGTTTGTTGATTTGTTGATGATTGCCATTCTGACAGGTGTAAGATGGTATCGCATTGTCGTTTTGATTTGCATCTCTCGGATGATTAATGACTTTGAACATGTTTTCATGTGTCTCTGGGTCTTCCTTCTGTCGTCTTTTGAAAAGGTTCTATTTAGGTCCTTGGCCCATTTTTTTATTGGATCCTTGATCTTCCTTTTATTAAGTTGTATAAGTTGGTTGTAGATTTTGGAAATTAAACCTTTATCAGTGATAGCATTTGCAAATATGTTCTCCCATGCATTGATCTTTCTTGTTGTTTTGTTGATGGTTTCTTTTGCTGTGCAAAAGCTTTTTATTTTGATGTAGTCCTATTTGTTTATTTTTTCTTTAGCTTCCATTGCCTTTGGAGCAGTATCAGTGAAGAAGTTCTTTCGGCATATATCTGAAATTGTGCTGCCTGTGGATTCCTCTAGTATTTTTATGGTTTCCCTTCTAATGTTTAAGTCCTGTATCCATTTTGAGTTTATTTTTGGATTTGGTGTAAATTGGTGGTCCAGTTTCAATTTTTTGCATGTATCTGTCCAATTTTCCCAACACCAATTATTGAAGAGGCTATCTTGGTTGGCTATCTTGGTTCCATTGAATGTTCATGCCTTCTTTGTCAAATATTAATTGAGCATAGTGGTTTGGGTGGATATCTGGGTTCTCTATTCTATTCCATTGATCTATATGTCTGTTCTTGTGCCAGTACCAGGCTGTTTTGAGAACAGTTGCTTTGTAGTATAGCTTGAAGTCTGGTATTGAGATCCCACCTACTTTATTCTTTTTTCTCAGAATTGCTGTAGCTATCCGTGGTCTTTTTTTGTTCCAGATGAATCTATGAAGAATTCTTTGTAGATCTGTGAAATATGTCGTTGGTATTTTAATGGGTAGTGTGTTGAATCTGTAGATTGCTTTGGGTAGTATGGACATTTTAATGATGTTGATTCTCCCAATCCATGAACATGGTATGCTCTTCCATCTGTTAACATCTTCCTCTATCTCTTTTTTCAGTTTCCGGTAGTTTTCTGCATAAAGGTCTTTTACCTCTTTAGTTAGGTTTATTCCTAGGTATCTTAATTTTTTGGTGTGATGGTAAATGGGATTGCTTTTTTAGTTTCTCTTTCTATAATTTCACTGTTAGTGTATAGAAATGCCACAGACTTCTTAGCATTAATTTTGTATCCTGCTACATTGCCGAATTCATTAATTAAGTCAATTAGTTTTGGAATGGAGTCCTTTGGGTTTTTTATGTACAATATCATGTCATCTGCAAATAAGGACAGCTTTACTTCTTCTTTTCCAATTTGGATGCCTTTTATTTCTTCTTGTTGTCTAATTGCAATGGCTAATACTTCCAGTACTATGTCGAACAGGAGAGGTGAGAGTGGGCATCCCTGTCTTGTTCCTGTTCTTAGGGAAAATGGTTTTAGTTTTTACCCATTGAGTATGATGTTAGCTGTGGGTTTATCATATATGGCTTTTATGATATTGAGGTATGATCCTTCTATTCCCACTTTACTGAGAGTTTTTTATCAAGAAAGGATGTTGGATTTTGTCAAATGCTTTTTCTGCATCAATTGATATGCCTATGTGATTTTTATCTCTCAATTTG
The DNA here is from genome assembly GCA_011751065.1 of Lasiurus cinereus. Taxonomy (NCBI): domain Eukaryota; kingdom Metazoa; phylum Chordata; class Mammalia; order Chiroptera; family Vespertilionidae; genus Lasiurus; species Lasiurus cinereus. The sequence continues at coordinate 18,886 of JAAGEH010001764.1, forward strand.
TTTATGTGATGTATCACATTTATTGATTTGCGGATATTGAACCATCCCTGCATTCCTGGGATGAATCCTGCTTGGTCATGGTGTATGATCTTTCTGATGTGCTGCTGGATCCGGTTTGCTAGAATTTTGTTGAGGATTTTGGCATCTATGTTCATGAGAGATCTTGGCCTATAATTCTCTTTCATTGTGTTGTCTTTATCTGGTTTTGGTATTAGGGTGATGGTGGCTTCATAGAAGGTGTTTGGTAGTATTCCTTCTTCTTGAATGTTTTTGAATAGTCTGAGGAGGATAGGTTTTAATTCTTCCTTGAATGTGTGGTAAAACTCTCCTGTGTAGCCATCTGGACCCGGGCTTTTATTTGCTGGAAGCTTTTTGATTACTGCTTCAATTTCTTCCATACTTATTGGACCATTGAGATGTTTGGCTTCCTCCTCATTGAGTTTTGGGAGGTTATATTTTTCTAGGAAAATGTCCATTTCTTGCAGGTTGTCCAATTTGTTGGAATAGAGTTGTTCATAGTATTTTTTAACAATCCTTTGTATTTCCACAGGGTCTGTTGTTATTTCTCCTCTTTCATTTCTGATTTTGTTTATTTGGGTCTTCTCTCTTTGCTTCTTGGTGAGCCTGGCTAGGGGTCCATCAATCTTGTTTATCCTTTCAAAGAACCAGGTCTTTGTTTTGTTGATCTTTTGAATTGTTTATTTGGTCTCCAAGTTGTTTATCTCCGCTCTGATCTTCACTATTTCCTTCCTTCTGAGTACGCTGGGCTTTTCTTGTTGCTCACATTCTAGCTCTTTGAGTTTTAGGTTTAGGTGATTTATTACCATTGTTTCCTGTTTTTTGCAGTAGGCTTGTAGGGCTATGAACTTCCCTCTCAAGACTGCTTTCACTGTGTCCCATAAATTTTGTATTGTTGTGTTGTCATTGTCATTTGTTGCCATGATGTTTTTTATTTCTTCCTTGATCTCTCTGGTTACCCAGTCGTTGTTTAAAAGCATGGTGTTTAGTCTCCATGTGTTTGATTTCTTTCTATTGTTTTTATTATAGTTGATTTCCAGTTTTATGCCACTGTGGTCTGAGAAAATGCTTGATAGGATTTCTATCTTCTTGAATTTGAAGAGACTTTTCTTATGACCCAACATATGATCTATCTTTGAAAATGACCCATGTGCACTGGAGAAGAATGTATATTTTGTGGCTTTGGAGTGAAATGTTCTGAAGATGTCAATTAAATCCATCTGGTCTAGTGAGTCATTTAGGATTGATGTTTCTTTGCTGATTTTTTGTTTAGAGGATTTGTCCAATGGTGACAGTGGGGTATTAAAGTCTCCTACTATGATTGTATTGCTGTCAATACAATATCCTCCAAGAGTTTTTTTTATGTATTTAGGTGCTTCTATATTGGGTGCATATATGTTTACCAGAGTTATTTCTTCTTGTTGGATTGTTCCCTTTAGTATTATGAAGTGGCCTTCTTTATCTCTTGTTATGTCCTTCACTTGGAGATCTACTTTGTCAGATATAAGTATTGAACCCCAGCTTTTTTTTCATTTCCATTTGCCTGAAATACCATGTTCCATCCCTTCACCCTCAATCTGTGTGCATCTATTTTCCTAAGGTGGGTTTCTTGAAGACAGCAGATATATGGATCATGTTTTCTTATCCAATCGGTTACCCTATGTCTTTTGATTGGAGCATTTAATCCGTT
>JAAGEH010000141.1:0-10908 GCA_011751065.1 Lasiurus cinereus
CCATCTTTCGCTCTCGTCATGGCTGTTTCTCTCTCTTTCCCTCCCTTCCTCTCTGAAATCAACAACAAAAAAATATATAGATATTAAAAAAATAAAAAGCGTACAGAACATTGTGAGACTGAAGAAGTGGAGGAGGAAGTGAACTCTGACCCCCGCACCACCACCATCACCGTGGTGGGCATTTGTCCTGCGCCCTCCAGCCAGCCTGCTGGTGCCTTTTTTTTCACCATGACCCTCCTTCTAAAGGACATTTTCACTTCCAGGCCCGTAACCTTAACAACAGCATTTGTTTGTTTCTCTTTGCAAAGAGCGCGCTGAGATACAATGTTGCCACTTGTTAACCTTTACAGACAGCTCTCTGAGATACAATGTTGCCTTTACAGATAGCTCTTGGGGATACAATGTTGCAGGCAGAAGGTTTCCGCCTTCCAGCACATAGTATCCCATCATTTCACAGAATGGCACCGGCCTCATGGCCGTCAGTCCATCCGCTAGGCCCAGGGGCAGGCGTGGGACGGAAGAAACCCGCTTGGATCAGGGACCCCGGGTTCTGACCCCAGAGAAGCCCCCTAAACAGGGCAGTGACATAGATGGTATCTGGGCAGACAGCACCAAGAAGAAGAAGAAGAAGAAGAAGAAGAAGGCCGAAACTGGTGTGGTTCAGTGGATAGAGCGACGGCCTGCGGACTGAGAGGTCCCGGGTTCGATTCCGGTCAAGGACATGTATCCTGGTGGCGGGCACATCCCCGCTGGGGGGTGTGCAGGAGGCGGCTGGTCGATGTCTCTCTCTCATCGATGTTTCTAACTATAAAAAATATATTTAAAAAGAAACAGAAGAAGAAGAAAGAAGAAGAAAATGCTTTATCCACTGAGGCACACCGGCCTCAACTTAACTTCTTTCTTTAAAGAAAAATTGTTAATGGATGTCAGAGAGGAAAGGAGAGAGAGCGAGAAACATCCACGATGAGAGAGGATCATGGATCAGCTGGCTGCTTCCTGCACGCCCCACCCTGGAGATGGAGCCCCCAACCCGGGCCTGTGCCCTGGACAAGGGAATTGAACCCTGACCTCCTGGTTCCTAGGTGGTGGCTCAACCCCTGAGCCAGCCCCGGGACCATTCTAGAAGGATCTCCCCACCACCCCAGGCCTGAGTCCTCAAGGCAGGAGACAGAAGCCTGTTGGCCTGGCTTCTGTGTGTCTCCCTTGGGGGGAAATTCCTGAGTTCCTTTCCCCTGAGACTGACATTCCTTTCGGGGCAAATCCTCTTAAATCAGAATTCCTGTGAACCCGATAAAGGCTAAAGGCGACAAGCGTCTATTTGAGATCAAAAGAGGGGCAGATCCCGGAAGCTTCCGTTCAGGCAGAAGCCGAAAAACAGGGCTGGGCTCAGGAGGCCAAGGGGAGGGCGAGAATTTGTGAGAAAGGGGAGCGGTCGGGGGGCACCCAGAAAACGCACAGTTTTGACCCTCCTTCTCAAGGACGTTTTCACTTCCAGACCCGTAACCTTAGCAACGGCATTTGTTTGTTTCTCTTTGCGAAAGCACTTGCTTTGAGATACCATGTTGCCACTTTGTCACCTTAACAAACAGCTCTTGGGGATACAAGGTTGCCACTTTGTCACATTTTTGCAAAAAAGCTCTCTGCAGACTGAAAGGTCCCGGGTTCGATTCCGGTCGGGGGCGTGTACCTGGGTGGCGGGCACATCTCCAGTGGGGGCGTGCAGGAGGCGGCTGATCCGATGTCTCTCTCTCTCATCGATGTTTCTAACTCTCTATCCCTCTCCCTTTCTCTCTGTGAAAAATCAATAAAATATTTTTAAAAAGCTCTCTGAGATACAATGTTGCCTTTGCAAACAGCTCTTGGAGATACAATGTTGCCGCCAGCCCAGTCCAGCGGTTCTTTTGCCCGATCCATCCTCTGGGAGACCACCTCCGACCTCCCTATGCAGTGATTCCGCTTATACAGGTGTGTTTTTTTGTTGGTTTGTTTGTTTTTTCTCACAAACACTGAATTTCCACGCCCCCCGCCCCCGCCCCCGCTGGAAACCTCAAAGGCCAGGCGCGGAATGCGGAGAGAGCGGATAAACCCACACACCTGTCCCAGGTGGCGGTCCCAGGGCCCACAGGAGACAGGGCCCCCCGATGCCCATGGGAACCCACAAAGGGCACGGCCCCTCTGTGGACTGACACCTGGCTGGCAGGTGCCCTTGCATCGGACTCTCTCTCTCTGACCTTCTGACCTCTCCGTAAAAAAAATCAATTAAAAAAAAAATATATATATATAAAAGGCAGGGAGAGGGGGTGGGGTGGGGAACCACCATGGGGTGTCCACTCCCAGAGCCCCTGGACACCACCCACCCCCCCTTGGGCCCCCAGAGCGCCAGGGATTCTGAACTGGGGAGTCTCCGGGCGGAGGGGAAGGTGGGGGAGTGGCCGGGCGGGGTCTGGGGGGCGGGCGGGGAGTGGAAATGGGTGTTTGTTGAAAACACAGAGACTCTGGCTTCCTGGCCTGTGGGCTCGAACCCGAGGCAAGTCCGGGCCAGAGCACTGGCGGCTTCTCTCTGCGGGGCCTGGCGGGGCGTCTGCGGGCTGAAGCACCTCCCCAAGTGGGCGCCCCCCTGCTCGGTCCGGGGACCCAGACCCTTCTTCTTCCTCCTTTCCCCACGGGAGAAGCAGCAAATCAGTGACAGACACCCCTCCCCGTCCCCTCCTCCTCCTCGGGGGCTTCTCTGTCCGTCACGGTGATTGGCGGGGGGGGGGGGGGGGCAGACACGTCCACCCGGGCAGCTTTCAGGGCAGTTTGTTTCACGGCCCCTGCTGTGCGGGACCCTTCGATCCACAGGCTGGTGGTCTCTGCACTGAGCCAAACCGAACCTCGGACCGGCCGCCTCCTGCACGCCCCTCGCTGGGGATGGAGCCGGCCACCCGGGCCTGTGCCCTGACCGGGCATCGAACCCCGACCTCCTGGCTCACAGGTCCACGCTCAGCCACGGAGCCACCCAGTTGGCTGGTGTGGTTTCCTCCACTGGGTCCTCCCAGGCGTGGTCAGAGGCAGAAGCCACCTCCCGCCCGGGCTGTGGGCTGGCGGGCGGGCCGGGCAGGGAGAGGCAGCCAGGGTGCCGGTGAGCCGACCCCCGGAGGCCTCAGGGGCGGGGCCAGGGGGTCCCCGACATGAGGGCCGAGGACGCGTGTGGCCAGGACGCCCCCTCCTGGGCCAGGGCACCGCGGTCTCCCGTGATGTCACTCACACACGCACACACACAGGCACGCACGCGCACGCACACACACGGCTGGCGACGGGCAGGTGCAGACAGAACTGCGTGACGTGCGACGCGTCCCCCCACGTCCAAGGGCACCACAGACCAGCCCACAGGTCACTCGGGACGCGGTCTCCGGGCCACGCGTTTATTCGGGCGAGGAGGCCGCCCTGGGCCCGGGACGCTGCCCCGTGGGCAGGTGGGCACCCCCCCCCCCAGTGGTCCCCTGGCACCAGGAGAGGCCGGCCCAGCTCTGGGGCCAGAGGACACTGGACGGTCACCCCACCCCCGGCCGGGAGGGCAGGAGGCGTGTGTGGCCGACAGCTGAGCCGTCCTCGTCGCGGGCGCCGACCTGGGTGCGTGTCGGCCCGCGGGTCGCCCGGAACCCCCAGGACTGACGCGTCCGTGACCCGCCCCTCACGCCTCAGCCGTGTTTTAAACGCCGTCACACCGAACGGTAAGAACCCCCCGGCGGCCAGACGCCTGTCCCCGCACACGCACACACACACACAGCCATACACAGAGACACACACACACACATTCACACTGAGGGACGCAGACACTTCGCTGAGGGTGTCGGGGGCTGGGGGACCCCCCACGGTCCACAGACCCATGTCCGGTCGTGGGAAATCTAACAACCCAGCAGCGTGAGGAAGACGCCGGACGTGAGACCAAAACGGTTTCAGAGGCCAAATGCAGCCCCGGCCGGCCTGGCTCCGTGGACGGAGCGTCGGCCTGCAGACCGAAGGGTCCCGGGTTCGACTCCCGGTCAGGGTACATGCCCCCGGGTTGTGGGTTCGATCCCCGTGTGGGGCCTGCAGGAGGAGGCAGCCAGTCCAGGATTCTCCCATCTTTTTTTTTTTTAATTATCTTTTTAATATATTTTATGGATTTTTCACAGAGAGGAAGGGAGAGGGAGAGGGAGAAACATCGATGAGAGAGAGACATCAATCAGCCGCCTCCTGCACGCCCCCCACTGGGGATGTGCCCGCCACCCAGGTCCATGCCCTTGACCGGAATCGAACCCGGGACCCTTCAGTCCAGAGACTGACGTTCCATCCACTGAGCCACACCCGTTTTGGCGGATTCTCCCCTCTCGATGTTTCTCCCTCTCCCTTCCTCTCTGAAATCAATAAAAATACGTTAAAAAAAAGAAGACCAAGTTCAGTGATGGGAAACGCCAATTCTCTCTTTGCCGACCGCTCACCACATTCTGCTCCCCACGCCGTCTGGCAGGCAGGCAGCCGCGCCCCCCACCCGTGAACAGATGGGACGCCGCGTGTGTTCCGCGTTTTAATGCGCACGTCGCCCGGGGCGCGGGCCCCCTCACAACACGGAGCCGCGGCCCCGCACATGCAGACAGCAGGTCAGGGGCAGCCGGGCTGCACGGACATCGGGCACAGACACGGGGGGTAAGGGTGGGGACAGGAGGGGAGAGGAATCGGCGAACTTTTTACAGCTTCCACAGATGTACATAAATAGGGGGACATAAGTTACAGGGCGGCCTCGGCGGCCTGGAGGACGTGGGGTGCGCAGACACGTGGGCGCCCGCAGGGCGTGGCCGACCCCGATCGGAGAGCCGGTCCGACATCCAGATACGCGAGGGCGTCGCTGGAGGTGCCCGCGATTCGGCGAGGAGGGTGCGCTCGCGAGTCTCTGCCCGCCGCCCGCCCGGCACGCGGCTGCGCCCGCACCCGCCTGGGTTACATGATCGCCTGGTCACATGATTGGTCAATCAATCGATCGATGGATCGTCCGCATCTTCCTGAGACGAGGCTCCCGGGACAGCCAGGCCCCGGCAGGGGCAGCTCCGAGCGCAGCGCCCTCTCGGACGGGGGACGGGGTATGGGGTACGGTGACGGGGGGACGGGGGGCAGATAAAGACAACCCAGCGGCGTCAGGCCAGGGAGCCGGGTCAGAGGAAGGTGTAGCCCTTGTACGTGTCCCGTCCCACGTATCTGGGTGCCAGTTATAGATAAAGCGGGAAGGGGAGAGGCCGCTCCTGGTCCCTGGCCCCCGGCCCCGGCGGGAGGCGACAACACTGATTCTCCGGCAGCTGCTTGCACGCGAGCCGAGGAGCGTTAACACGAGGAGGCACGGACAGGCGGTAACACGGGCGCTCTGGCACCGGGAACACGAGGCCCCAGCAGACCCCGCCGGCCACTCCCCACCCCTTCTCTCTGGGCAACAGACACGCGGGGACCGGGGAGGGGCCCCCGGGAGGGAGGGAGAGCGAGTATCAAAATAAACCTCTGAGGACGCGCAGGGACGGACAGGGAAGCATTTAAAAAAGCAACAGGGGAACCCCGTCCGGCGACCGCGCCTCTCTCCGCCGTGTCCAGCTGGGCCCTGGCCCTCGCCGCGGGTCCGGTGTCCGTGGCCGCGGGGGGCACGCCGGCCCAGGAGAACCCGCCCCCGCCGCCGGGGGAGCGCCAGCCGCTGGCAGTGCACATGGTCCTGAGGGCGGGCGGGCGGTCAGGGGGTCGGGGAGGCGGGAGGCGGCGCCCAGAATGTTCCGGAAGGTCCCAGCGCCAGGAGCCGCGCCCTAGGCCTTGGCGGGCAGCAGCTTCTTGGGCGTGGCGGGCCGCCGGCTCTGCCACAGGTGGCTGTGGATGGTGATGGCGTCCACGCTGGCCGACAGCGTCTTGGCCGGGATGTGGCTGAACTGCTTCCGGTCCGAGTTGTACTTGTACAGGCCCTCGATCATCCTCTTGCCGATGGCCCGCGGCCCGATGCCCGTCAGCTTGGCGATGTCCTCCGTCTCCGGGCAGTAGGTGTAGAGCGAGCGGAACTGGCAGCCCGAGTCCCGGAACAGGATCAGGAAGTTGTTGGCGTCCGACTTCTCCATCTCCTGCGGGCGGGCGGGCGGGCGGCACCCTGAGACCCGCGCACGGACCCCCGAGTCCGTCCCCCAACACAGACCCTCCCCCCGAGCCGGAGCCCCTGCCCGCCCGCCACCTCGCACCCTCACGCCCTCACGCTGCAGCACTCGGGGAGGAGGACGCGCCACCCGCTCCTGGGCAGCGGAGGGGCTCCGGGACCCAAGGGAGCCCCCCCCCCCCCCCCACCCCCCCCCCGCGGCGCCCGCTCACCTCCAGGATGCGCTTCTTCTGGCCCTCGTTCACCTTGCCGGCCAGGCAGCAGTGCGCCAGCGCGTTCTGGATGATGTGTTTGTTGGACTTGGCGCTGGGCTCCTTGTAGAGCTTTGGTCCTGTAGGGGGGGGAGGGGGAGAGGGGTTGAGAAGGATGACAAATAACACCCCAAGAGACAGCAGCGCCCCCCCCAACACCCCACACCCCCGACACCCCCGCCAGACACGCACCGGCCCGGGCCCCACGCACGGCCTCAGCCCCTCCTGCTCCCCTTCCCTGCCCCCCAGGAAGCCCGGGTCCCAGCAGTGTGGGTGAGGCCCAGGGCTGGGGGCCGACGGACGCGGGTGGCTGGGTGCCCGGGCCACGCGTCTCAGCTCTCAGAGCCGCCGCTGATGGCAGAGAGCCGCCCTCTCCTGCGAACGGCGTCCTGGGCCACCGCAGCCCAGACACAGCCAGAGCGGCGGTTCCCGAGACCCGTGGTTGGCAAACCGCAGGCCGAGAGCCACGTGCGGCTCTTTGGCCCCTGGAGCGTGGTTCTTCCACAAAATACCCCGGCCCGGGGGTGTCTGTGTTGAAGGAGTGGCGTGAGGAAGGAGTTTTAAGTTTAAAAAAATGTGGCTCTCCTGCCGACACCGGTGTCGCTCAGTGGATAGAGCGTCGGCCTGGGGACTGAAGGGTCCCGGGTTCAATTCCAGTCAAGGGCAGGGACCTGGGTGGCGGGCACATCCCTAGTAGGGGGCGTGCAGGAGGCGGCTGATCGATGTCTCTCTCTCATCGATGTTTCTAACTCTCTCTCCCTCTCCCTTCCTCTCTGTAAAAAATCAATAAAACATATTTTTTTTTAAAAATGAGGCTCTCCAGAGTAATGTCCATCACTGTCCTGCTGACACTTGGCTCTACGGACGAAGGAGTGTGCCGGCCGCTGGCCGAGGAGGTTGTCTCGGCTCTTAGGGTCCCGCCACCCCTCCGCGTGGACCCGCAGCCCCGACACGGACCCTGCTCCCCAGGCTGGGCCAGAGCCTCGGCCTTGGCACCGCGAGCCCCGCGTGGAGGCAATCCCCTCGGCCACACCCACCTGTGTACTCCGTGCCCGAGGCCACCGAGGAAGTGGTGGACGCGTTCTCCCAGTCCTTCTCCCCATTACGGCTGCCGCAGCGGCTCGGCGACAGGAAGCCCTCCATGGACTCGGACCTGAGGGCGGCCCGGGCGACAGGGCTCAGGCACCGGTGTGGGCCCGGCACGCGGAGGGAGCCCCGCCCACCGGCACCCGCGGCCGAGCCGGCGTGGAGGGGCGCACCCCTTGGGCTGTGCCCCCCTCGGCCCCAGGCTGACCCCGGGGGGCGGGGGCGGGGGCGGGGGCGGGGACGCTGTGTATGTGGCAGCGAACGGCTCGAGGCCGCACCCTCTCGGTCCCCCAGCCCACGCTCTGCCCCCGCCGGCCACCCTGCCCACGTGTCTGCGGAGCCTAAGCCACCGCCACCCGTTCCAGGCCCGCTCGCTGGGAGGGGGCAGACCCCGCCCCACGCCCCTAACCGCTCCGTTCTCGTCGGCAAAGCCTGCGGGAGCCGGCGGCGGCTCTGACCGCTTCCCCCTGAAGGAGGGGAGCCCGCCCTCGGACAGCGGGACGGACGGACAGACAGACAGACGGACAGATGGACGGGGGGTGTTACCTGGGCGTCCTCTTGCCGGAGAGCACGCTCTCGCTGTCGCCCGTGTTCAGCGACGCCAGGGAGAGGCTGGAGACTGGAAGACACGCGACAGGGCGGCCTCAGCGCGCGCAGCACGGGTGGACGGACGGACACACGTGGACACGGGACACACACACACACACACACACACGCACACACACACACACACACACACACACACACGCACATGCACACAACAGCCGCGCGACTGTGACGGCAGGCCGGCGTGTCCCGCGAACAGACCGTTACCTGGCGGGCCCTGGGTGGGGGTCTTGGGGGGCTCCACGTGGTGGTCCCGGTGGACGGACTTGGGGCGCGGCTTCTTGGGCCGGGCGGCGGCGGCGGCGGGCGGGCGCGGCCGCAGCACCGCGTCCATGGCCTCCATGAGCTTGAGCTGCTTGCGCCGCAGGTGCTCCTGCCGGATGAACTCGCGGCGCGCCCGCTCCTCCTCCTTCTTCTGCCGCTCCTCCTCCGTCTTCCGCCTGCAACCAGCGCCCGTCTGCCTCCGCCGCCCCCGCACACAGCCGGGGGGGGGGGTGTGCGGGAGGAGGGGGGCTGTCCGCTCTCCGCAGTGCGGGGGGGACCCTCCTCTAAAACCCCGTGCACCTTCGACAACTCTGTCACTAAGATCTAGACAAACATGCCCTTTAACAAAGCAGGCGTGTGTGCGTGTGCGTGTGTGTGTGTGCGTGTGCGCGATTCGGTCATTTTATGTTTTAGAACAGTGGTTCTCAGCCTGTGGGTCGCGACCCCTTTGGGGGTCGAATGACCCTTTCACAGGGGTTGCCTAAGACCCTCAGAAAACACAGATATTTACATTATGATTCACAATAGTAGCCAAATTACTGTTAGGAAGTAGCAACGAAAATAATTTCATGGTTGGGGGTCACCACCACATGGGGAGCTGTCTTAAAGGGCCTCGGCCTCAGGAAGGTGGAGAACCGCTGTTTTAGAGAGAGGAGGATGGAGGAGGGAGAAGGAGAGCGAGTGGAACATTGATCTGTTGCTCTGCCCACCCACGCACTCCCTGGCTGGTTCCCGTGTGTCCCTGACCCGGGACTGAAGCCGCAGCCCCCGGGCCAGCGCTCTAACCACTGACCCGCCCAGCCAGCGCCAGCGAGGTTGTGTAAAATGAACGTGGTTTCTGGGCAACTTCACCCTGACGCCCCCACTTAGGGCGGGGACACACGAGTGATGTTTTGGGGAAACAAATCGGCTTCTAAAAATGACATCCATCCGGCTGTCTGTGCGCGACGCTGACGGTCTGATCGCCCATCGGGGAGACTGAGGAGGAGCCAGCCCGCCCCCCTGTCCCCGCCCCCGCCTCCTCCTCCCCTGTCCCCCCTCCCCCGGGCCCCCCCACCTCGTCTCCTCCTTCCGGTGCTCCAGCTCGGCCTCCAGCTGCTGCTTGCGGAGCTGCGTCTCCTTCTCGCGCCGCAGCCGCTTCTCCAGCAGCGCCGCGCGCTTGAGGGCCATGTCGTCCTCCGCCTTCTGGTCGTCCTGGGGCGCGGCCGCGGGGAGAGGGGCGTCAGCTCCGGCCCCCCCCCCCCCCGCGGCTCCGCCCCGAGCACCCAGACCCTGCGCGGCCTCCCCCACCCACGGGGAGACCCGGAGGCGGCGGGCGCGGCGCTCTATCCGGCGACGAGGGCCAGGCCTCCGGCTCGGAGCGGGGACGCGAGCGAAGCCGGCCACGAGCGGGAGGAGGACAGAGGGGCGCTGGGACCCAAACAGGCCGCTCGGTGGGCGGCGTCCGGGGCGTGAACCGGCGCTAAGGCCCGGGAACGCGGCCACAGCGCCCAGAGCAGCTCCCGAGGGCGCGGCCTGGAGCAGCGGGGGGCTCTGGGGGGGCGAAGAGGGGGCGGGGCCTGGGGAAGGGCGGCTCCACACGGGGACCCAGGCACAACCCGGCAGGGGCCTGATCGGGATCCAGCTGTGACCTCCCGGCTCACAGGTCCATGCCCCACCCTGGCCCCCGCTCACATGTTGAGAGAAAGAGAGAGGCAGAGGCGCGGGGTCAGCACCTCCAGATGTGCACCAGGGCCGTGTACTGAGACTGTGTGCACTGAGACCATGTGCACCGTGACCGTGTGCTGTGACTATGTGTGCCATGACCGTGAGCACCGTGAGCGTGAGGAGAATGTTCTAGACCAGCGGTTCTCCACCTGCCTCAGGCCGCGACCCTGGCCTACAGCTCCTCCTGGGGTGGTGACCCCCAACCAGGACATGTGGCTGCTGTGATGCATCGTAATGTCAATATCTGCATTTTCCGATGGTCTTAGGCGACCCCTGGGAAAGGGTCGTTCGACCCCCAAAGGGGTGGCGACCCGCAGGCTGAGAACCGCTGCTCTAGAGCCAGGGGTTGCCGGGGCGCAGTGCCCTGGGGGAGCCGGCCTGCGCTGGGGCTGGGGGGCGGGGACCAAGGGCGCTCCCGGAAGCAGCACGTCCCCGTCCCCTGAGGTCCCCCCCCACCCCCCCCGCCGGGCGCACCTTGAAGAAGAAGCCGCAGCACACTTTCTGCTCCTCCTCGGGCGGCTCCCGCTCGCTCTCCCCGCCGTCCTTCTCCTGCTCCGCGGCCGCCTCGGCCTTCTCCGGCGGCTTCAGGTCCGACAGGGACACCTCGATGAGGCTGGCGCTTTTGGGGGCGGCGGGCGGGCCGGCGGGCCGGGGGGGAGCCGGTTCGGGGGTCCAGGCGGCCGGGTCCGAGCCGGGCGTCAGGCGCACCGTCTCCGCCACGGGCTGGGCCAGCGCCTCGGACACGCGGGACTCCACGGGCCGCCCCGTCCCCGCCGCTGCTGCCCCCGCTGCTGCCGCTGCCCCCGGGGGCCGGGCCGGCGGCTCCGCGGCCTCGGCGGGGGGCCCGTCCCCGCCGCC
>JAAGEH010001765.1:0-14257 GCA_011751065.1 Lasiurus cinereus
TGGTAAACAGCCTGGGCCCTCTCCCTTCCTCTCTGTAAAAAATAAAAAAATATATATATTAAAAAATATCTCACGAGGAGCAACGCGCTCATAAAGGCACCATCAGGGTTTTAGACTCAAAAGACCTGACTTCACATCCCAGAACGTGCCCCTTGCCCGTCCCCTAACTGGGTCTGGCCCTCCCCCTGCACAGGGGCAGGTGCCCTGGAGAGCTGCCGAGAAGAGGAACTGGCACCGGGAGCCGGAAGTGGCCGCTGGGAGCGGGTATTTGAGATGCAGCGTACAGCCGAAACCGGTGTGGCTCAGTGGATAGAGCGTCGGCCTGCGGACTGAAAGGTCCCAGGTTCGATTCCGATCAAGGGCATGTACCTTGGTGGCGGGCACATCCCCAGTGGGGGGCATGCAGGAGGCGGCTGATCGATGTTTCTCTCCCATCGATGTTTTTAACTCTCTATCCTTCTCCCTTCCTCTCTGTGAAAAAATCAATAAAATATATTAAAAAAAAATAGGTGCAGCGTACTTACCTGCCAATCACCAACAAGTCCCTTGGCGTGGCCGGGACCTCTTCTGAGCACCTTTCACACATGAACTCAGCCGATCCCCATATCGGTCCTGCATGCCTCGCCACCACGAGATCAACGTCACTTATCCGGAGCCGGCACTCCTCGGGCCAACGTCGCTCAGCGGGGAAGGGAGTGAGGGAACCCTGACCCTGGCCGTCTGAGTCCCTGCTCTTCTCTGCTGCCGTCTGTCTCTCACCGTCGATATTCAGAAAGAGTCCTCGCCCATTGACTCAGTGGGTAGAGCCTCAGCCTGTGGACCACAGGGTCCCGGGTTGGACTCAGACGAGGCACGGCCAGCCCCGTGTCAACGCGTTGGCTACCAGCAACCGACACGGCAGCCGCCAAGCCCAGGCCCCACCACCTGCTGGGAGCTGTTAGCCGCCTTCGGCCAATGACCATTCAGCACACACCTGTCCGTCACACCCCTGCCCGTCACACCCCTGTCTGTCACACCCCTGTCCCTCACACACCTGTCTGTCAGTCACACCCCTGTCTGTCACACCCCCGTCCGTCACACACCTGTCTGTCACACCCCCGTCCGTCACACCCCTGTCCGTCACACCCCTATCCATAACACACCTGTCCGTCACACCCCTGTCCATAACACATCTGTCTGTCACACCCCTGTCCGTCACACCCCTGTCACACACCTGTCCCTCACACACCCGTCCGTCACACCCCTGTCCGTCACACCCCTGTCACACACCTGTCCGTCACACACCCGTCCATCACACCCCCGTCCGTCACACCCCCGTCCGTCACACCCCTGTCCACCTGCACTGTACATGCAACGGGCCCGGGACATCCCCACAAGCCAGGGAGGGCGGAGCCAGGGAGATGGAATCAGGCTGTGAGCGGCCCAAGGAGCCTCCGGGAAAGTCCTGACCGCGTGGCGTGTGGGCCCCCCCTGGTGCTCTGCGAGGAGCGGGAAGAGGTGTCTGCACTCACAGCAGCCCGGGTGCCCATCCACCAAAGCACAGAGTCAGCGGGGGACGCGGCCATGACGTCACTTCCGCTGAGAGGAGGAAACCTCCCTCTGGCCCCTCATGGGATAGGCTGTTCCTTTTTTTTTTTTTTTAATATATTTTATTGATTTTTACAGAGAGGAAGGGAGAGGGATAGAGAGTTAGAAACATCGATGAGAGAGAGACATCGATCAGCTGCCTCCTGCACACCTCTGACTGGGGATGTGCCTGCAACCAAGGTCCATGCCCTTGACCGGAATCGAACCTGGGACCTTTCAGTCCCCAGGCCGATGCTCTATCCGCTGAGCCACACCGGTTTTGGCTACACTGTTCCTTTAAGCGGCGAGGACGCATTCAACCCACAAACACCACGTGTGTGGGCTCTGAGCTCAGAGAGGGGGCAGGAGAGCCGGCCCGCCCTGCCTAGCGGCCTGTCCTCCACCTGCGGGGCAGGATGGCACAGCAGTGCCAGTGATCTGCTTCCGAAACTCCCCAGAGAAAGAGGAGAAGGGTTTCTGGTCAAAACGGCTGGAAAGAAGATAGCGCCCTTCAGCATCCGGGGTGTCCGCCCGAGGTTGGGTGTTTGGGCCAGGCCCCGCCGTCACCACCGGGCTGCAGCCCGGAAAAGCAGTGGCCCTGAGGGTGCCTCCTGGGGAGCCCCCGGGACGTGGGGGCCTCGAGAGCACGGCCCAGGACCGACCGGAAGCTGGGGCTTTCGTGGGAATACTGACCAAGTTCACTGCTATCTTCAGGAGTAATGAATCCCAGCATTCGCGGCGACGCAACGTCAAAATTTACTCTGTAACCTCGAGAAAGGACAGAGAAAGGGCGATACACACACAAGTGGAAGCGCTTACCATGTTCATGGAGGGGTAGATTTAACATCATCAAAATATCCAGGACACCCAGAGCGATCTACAGAGGCTACGCAGTTCCTGTCGAAACACCAGTAGCCTGTGTCCTGGATCTAGAAAAAAAATACTTCGAAAATGTACATGGACCCCAAAGAAAGACCCCTCACCATCTTGAGAAAAAAAGAACCAAGTTGGAGGGATCCCAATCCCGGATCTCAAATTATACGACAGAGCCCCGTCATCAAAACGTAACGCTTGGTGGGTCAGAACGGAGACCCCGGAAACGGACCCACGCCATCACACTCGGTTAGTATTTGACAACGGAGGCCAGAGCAGACGGTGGAGAACAGGCGGTCTCTTCCGTAAAGGGTGTTGGGAGAACTGGGCGGGCACCTGCAAAACAATGAAACCAGCCCTCACCGGCGTGGCTCAGTGGAGAGAGCATCGGCCTGCAGACTGAAAGGTCCCAGGTTCGATTCCGGCCAAGGGCATGTACCTTGGTGGCGGGTACATCCTCAGTAGGGGGCGTGCAGGAAGCAACTGAGTCCTCTACCCACACCTGAGTCCTCCATCAACATCTGAGTTCTCCATCCACACCTGAGTCCTCCACTCCCCACACCTGAGCCCTCACCCCTCAGACGGAGCCTCGGGTGCTGTCCTTCCATGCTGGAGGCACATCTGCCTGGGCGTGGCCCCCAGACGTGGGGAGAGCCAGTAGGAGAATCACAGGTGCAGGGACGACCCGAGTGCTGCCTGGAGGAGGGGGAGCGCATTCGCTGGAAAGCGAGCACCTCAGAGAAGAGGGGGTCCTTCCTGACAGAGAGGACGCTAAAGACGCACCTGCCCGTCTCTGCACCCCGTGCCCTCGAGTCCTGGCCCCGGGCCCGGCCCGTCCTCAGACCTGGCCTGGGGAGGGCGAGTCCTGGTGGCGGAGAGCCCGCTGGAAGGCGCAGCAACTGCCCCGGGGGCTTCAGCTTCATCTGGCGTGGGAAGGAGGACTCCCTGTGGCTCTGGCCAAGGAAATCGGGGATGTCAGCGCCTGGGGCCCCGCACGGTCACCTTCAACGTGACTCCCGCTCTCTCAGGGGCTCAGACCCAGACGGAGGGGAGGGGCTGCTCGCACACAAACCCACCTGGAAGGAAGCCTGCGCGGCCCTGACCTGTGGGTGGCTGTGACCGTCATGTGACTGTCATGTGACCCACACAGGTGAGCGTCTGGAGCAGCGGTTCTCAACCTGTGGGTCGCAACCCGTTTGGGGGTCGAACGACCCTTTCACAGGGGTCGCCTAAGACTATTGGAAAACACCTATTTCCCATGGTCTGAGGAACCCACACACCGCTCCTCGGTGTCGCAAGGTGTAGCCATGTCGTTGACTGTTGTCCTAGGAAGACTGTTGCCCATGCGACACCACGATTCAAGACAACATTTCATTTATTTGTCATGAGAAATGAATATTTCACAGTATATAATTATATATTGTTTTTGTGATGAATCCCTATGCTTTAATGATGTTCCATTTGTAACAATGAAAATGCATCCTGCCTATCAGATATTAACATGACAGTTCATAACAGCAGCAAGATGACAGTGATGAAGTAGCCACGGAAATCATTTTATGGTTGGGGGTCACCACCCTGTGAGGAGCTGTCTTAAAGGGCCGCGGCCTTAGGAAGGTTGAGAACCACTGGTCACCTCGGGCGCCGGGAGAAACTTGAGGAAGGAACGCCAGGCCCTGCGGATGGAGTGTCCTTCGCTCTCACCCCGCCACCTCTGTGCTCTAGCAGCAGCAGCTGTCCGACTCCCTGGAAATGCCAGTCCCCTCCTGCCCTCTCCGCCCGGCTCCCTGCGCCCCCACCCCCGTCCCCATGGCCCAGCCTCCAGGTGCCCGGCCAGTCCTTCCGCCCAGCTCCCCTCATCCTCTGACCTCCTTCCCCATAGAAACTGGCGCCCTCACTGCCTTACCGCCCCTGGATTACTCAGACGGACGGTGGGATTCCAACGATAGAACCTTCTGGAAAAGACAAAACTCTGGCGGCCAGAAAGCAGGCTGGGCATGGCCAGAGGTGGGTGGTGGGGGCGGCAGAGTCAGAGGGCGCGCAGAGCAGGGACGGTACAGTGGCACCTCGAGATACGAGTTTTATTCGTTCCGTCACCTTGAGGCGTGGGAAACGATGAGACGCTCGAGTCGCGGTAAACTGGTGGGTCGTGTGCAGCCGGCCGATCCGCGCGATGACTCCTATCTCAACTGTTGCTCGTATTTCAAAGCAAAAATCGCTCGCTCGACGGCTCGTATCTCAAAAATCTCCTATGTTAGGGAACTCGTATCTCGAGGTACCACTGTATTATGGAGACACCGCAGCGAGGGACACGGGCCTCTTCCCAAACCCGCAGTGACACCCAGCGGGAGCCCCGTGGTGCACACTACGGACTTGGCTCAACACGGTGCCCAGCCCCGGCCGTGTGGCTCAGTGGATGGCACGCCGGCCTGCCGACTGAAGGGTCCTGGGTTCGAATCCAGTCAAGGGCACAGGCCCAGGTTGCAGCCTCGATCCCCAGGAAGGGGTGTGCAGGAGGCAGCCAATCAATGGTTCTCTCACTGCCTTAGCCATTATTGTTATTTTAAATACATCTTTATTGACGTCAGAGCGGAAGGGAGAGGGACGGGGAGAGAGCAGCATCGTGGTGAGGGAGAGTCATGGATCGGCTGCCCCCTGCACCCTGACTGGGCCCCGAACGGTCACCTCCTGGTTCTGGGGCAGATGCTCAGCCACGGAGCCAGCCTCACCATGAGCTCCCCTCCGAGTCCCAGCCTCTGCTGGCCTCGGGCCCTGCGGTCCTGGCTCTCCAGTCTGAGCTGAAGCTCCTCTGAGGCGGCTGATCGATGTCTCTCTCTCATCGATGTTTCTAACTCTCTATCCCTCTCCCTTCCTCTCTGTAAAAAAAATCAATAAAATATATTAAAAAAAAAGAGATACATAGGTTATAGATGGTAGATACATAGATATAGATAGATAATAAGATAATAGATAACAGATGATAGGTAATAGATAGATAGATAATAGATAACCTCGGTGCATGCCACCCCAGTCCACACCACCCTCAGGACGACCTGACCCCTGGCGCCCACACCACGCGGGGAGACGGTGCCCTCCGGCCGGTGTGCGCTGCCGGAAGTGGACGATGCGGAACCCGTTACAGAGGGACACCAGGAGGGCTCGCCCCGGTGTGTTCTGGTGATGCCTTTCGGTTCCGTGAGAAACGGTCCCGAGCGGAAAGCACCGGGAACTCGGTGACGGAGACGGCGGCGGGACGTCCAGCAGCCGGCGTGGGGCTGTGGGTGGGACGTGAGGGCACGGTGACGGCCATGGGACTCAGGGATGAGGTGGGTGGTCATTCGGGCCCGGGGTCCCTGCCTGCCTGCTGGGCGTGGCTGACCTCCCAGCAGACAGGCCCCGCTTTTGCAGGGAGCACACACATGGTTCAGGCTCTCCCGGAACCTGCTCTCCTCGGCGCAGGCGGACGGACGGTGCAGACAGGCCCTGAGCATGGGCCCGGCCCCTCCTGTTTCCTGGCGTCCGTGTCCACGATCCTCATCACCTGCGAGCAGGGCCAACCAGCCCGGCCCAGCGTGTCCATGGAGACGGGAGTCTGGGCCCCGCGTCTCGGGGAGCCAGGGGCAGATGGTCCCCAGCCGGGAGCCGAGTCAGCAGGTCAGCTGGCTCTTACAGGGACCCTTTGGTGGCTAATGGCTGCCCTTCACGTGCTGAGCCTGTGCGCTCAGCAAACACTCACTGAGGGCGGGCGTCGCACGCACACGCCGTCTCTCCGTGATCCATCTTGTCATCGTGCCAGCCGGCGCTTTTAAGTCATCGACCCCGTGCGGGAGGCCCTTCCACTGTCCCTGTGTGGCTGCGTGTGCTCACGTGTGTGTGTGCAATGGCACCTGTGTGTGCGCGTGCCCGCAGGTGCGCGTTGAAAATTCGTCTTCCTAACTGTCCACTTGCAGCCCGTCCCCTTGCCCCGGTGCCAGGACCGTCCGTGGGGTTAGAGCACTTTCTGTATCCGCCCCGTCTACAGGCCCCGGGCCAGAGGGTGCGCCCCGGCCTCCGTCACCCGCTGACCCGGCTCAGATGCCCCTCCTCCACCTGTTCCTTCCCCCTGGGGAGACCCACATCCCCGAGGGAGGTGAATTTTAAAGACGTTGACCCCTGACTCTGAGAGAGGGAGGGAGAGGGAGAAACGCTGATGCGAGAGGTGCACACCCATGGGCTGCCTCCTGCATGCCCCCTGCTGGGGAGCGAGCCTGCCACCGGGACGCGTGTCCTGACCAGTGGCAACCTTCCGTGCCCGGGACAACGCCAGCCCACGGAGCCGCACGCACCGGGTTTCTGTGTTCTCCTAACGCAGCGGTTCTCAATCTGTGGGAGCAGGTTTGCCTAAGAGCATCGGAAAACACAGATATTTACATGACGATTCCTTAACCGCAGCAAAATGACAATGATGAAGTAACAACACAAATCATTTCATGGCTGGGGTCACCACCACATGAGCAGCTGTATGAAAGGGTCGCGGCCTTAGGAAGGTTGAGAACCACTGTCCTAACGCCTTGGCACCCAGCCGTCCCCTCTCCCGTCCCCTCCGCCGTCCTTGTCTGACACCAATGGGGACGCCCCCCCCCGACCACCCAGCCGCTCCGGGCTGTGCTCTGAGCATGGAGGCCTGTGCAGCTTCCGGTCCCAAGGGCAGCGCCTCGCCGAGAGGGAAGGAAGCGCATTGGACGGAGAGACACGCTCCGCCTTCCCTTTGCAGTGATTTTAAAAGCCGCCTGTAGCCGAGACCGGTGTGGCTCAGTGGATAGAGCATCGGCCTGCGGACTGAAGGGTCCCAGGTTCGATTCCGGTCGGGGGCATGGACCTTGCTGGCGAGCACATCTCCACAATGGGGCATGCAGGAGGCGGCTGATCGATGTCTCTCTCTCATCGATGTGTCTGACTTTCTATCCCTCTCCCTTTCTCTCTGTAAAAAACCAATAAAATATATTTAAAAAAAATAAATTAAAAAATAAAAGCCGCTCCTGGCCTCCTCCTCCTCCTCCTCCTCGGGATCCTCCTCGGTGATGTCATAACCACACTCTGTCCCCAGAACGCTGGGGCGGCCACGCTGGGTGACGTTCTCTCACTGAACCCAGCCGGCAGGGTGAATTTTCCATTTTTTTAAATATATATATATTTTTATTGATTTTTCACAGAAAGGAAGGGAGAGAGATAGAAAGTCGGAAACATCGATGAGAGAGAGACATCGATCAGCCGCCTCCTGCACGCCCCACAGTGGAGATGTGCCCGCCAGCAAGGTACATGCCCCCAACCGGAATCGACCCTGGGACCTTTCAGTCCACAAGCCGACGCTCTATCCACTGAGCCAAACTGGTCTTGAGAATTTTCCATTTTTAAAGAAAACACTGCACAGTCTCCCTGGAATCCACCCTCCACCGGCTGATGCCTTGGCTCCTGGTCATGGGCCTCCCCGTCCCCCGTCCCGGGCTAAACGCGCGGCCAGGAGGGTCCCAGCTGCAGGCATCGCACCGGCCTGATCCAGGGGCCCCGTGGTCTTGCTCCTCTCCGCCCCAGGCCCTGAGCAGAGGCAGGTGCTCCACCTGCGCCCCCAGAAGGCAGCGCTGGTGCCCAGGTGCGGGGGGCGTGGCCTCTCCTCCCGTTGCCGGGCAGACCGGGCGCGGGTGCAGTGAGATGATAGGTGCCCTCGGGCTCCTGCGCGCCTGGCCTGGCCGGGAGGGGCCGGGCGGGTGGCTGCTCCCCGTGTGTTTGTCCAGCAAACAGTGGGCGCTCGTCCTGTGCCAGGCGCCGGGAGCGCGGCGGCCGGCAGGACAGATTGCCGGCTCCCACGGAGCGCGCAGACGGAGAACAAACAGGCCGGGAGACATCAGATGGTGCGCCTGCCCGGGAGGGGGTGCAGGTGATGGGGGCGGGCGTGCGATGGAGGCTGGGCGGTCCCCGTCTGCCACACCTGCCCTTGGGCGGGCACCCAACCCCGGGGAAGGTGCCAGATGAGCAAAGCACGGCCGGCTGCAGTGAGCCCTCCAGTGAGTCCGGCTCTGGGCCTCCACCCGCAGGGCCCTCGCCTCCCTGCACCCTGACGTGCGGACTCAGGCTCCTGGGCCCTGGCCAGGGGTGCCTTCGCTGTAGGGGGTCCCTTCTACACGTGGTACCGGGAACTAGGGCTGGACCCCTCCTCTCTTTGACAACATCCAGCGTGCTGTGGGCCCTGGCTGGTGTGGCCCAGTGGTTGGGCGAGCCCCAGGCGCTCCGGGTGGGCGGGCAGGACCTGACTGCAGGCTCCACCCCTGGGAGGGGCGTGCGGGGAGGAGAGGGGGCAGCCATGGGTGCTCTGCTCTCACATGTTCCTCTCCCGCTCCCCTCCATCTCTCTTGCTCTTGAAATCAGTGAAAAAATACCCGGGACCGACGAAACTGGTGTGGCTCAGTGGATAGAGCGTCAGCCTGGGGACTGGAAGGTCCCGGGTTCGATTCCGGTCAAGGGCAAGTATCTGGTGGTGGGGACATCCCCAGTGGGGGGCGTGCAGGAGGTGGCTTATCAATGTCTCTCTCTCATCGATGTTTCTAACTGTCTATCTCTCTCCCTTCCTCTCTGTGAAAAATCAATAAAAACATATTTAAAAAAAGAAAAATACCGGGGACCAAGAGAAGCTTCCGGCCTCCGTCCCCTGAGACGGGCATGCTTCCTTGTCGGCGACGTCGCCCGCTGGGCTGAGATGAGGGAGGAGCCAGGTTTGGGGCTCGCCTGCGTGGGTGCCCTCGTTTTGCGTGCGAGCGCGCGCGTGCGCGCGCACACACACACACACACACACACACACACACATCCGTGGATGGGGCACGCGAGTTTCTCTGTTCTGGGGACAGGCTAGCAACGCCCGCGGCGGCCGGGACTCACGAAACCCACACGGCAGCCGCAGTTCTAGAAGCTTTTATTGTGGCACCAAGAGACAGTGTTGGGGACGGGGCGGCGCAGGGGCCGCTGGCTGAGGCTCTCGCCGCGGAGCCGGCCCCCAGGCTTCTGACACGGCCCCCGGACATTGAGGGCATCTCCCCGCACACACAGCTCCCCTCCACCAGCTCCCTCCGTCCTTCTCCTTTACAGAGCTGCTGCTTCTCATGGAACAGTGTGTGTGCGTGTGTGTGTGTGTTGGGGGGGGGGCGGCTGGGCATGAGAAACTCCCGCCGTGGCTGCACCTCAGTATAAACACTGGGGACCCGGCTGTGCCTGCGAGGGACCCGGCCGTAGTGCCAGGGAGACGTGATCTGCTGGGCAAGGGCCGACCCAAGGTATCAGCCCAGCGGAGGCCCGTCTCGGCCACACCCAGCGTGCCCGCTCCTGGCACCCCTGCAGTCTCTGCGGCTCCGTGTCGGCCTCCCAGGGAGGGCCCGGCCACGTCACAGCCCGCGCGCAGGGCCAGCGGCCAGGGGGCACCCCCGTGCCCGCAGACGCCGTGCCATCTCAGCCCCCCCACTTTACAGGACTCGCACCCCATCTCAGCTCCGTGCCAGCCTCTCCAGGGGCACCTCGGTCTTTGGGACTCAGCGGCCGACCACCCTCCTCCAGGTTTGCACCCCTCAGACACAGCAGCTTCCACCCTCCCTCCGCAGAGCCCCTGGGACACGGCCTTCCCGCTGCCTCCTTCCACCCGAACACGAGGCTCACGCGGCTGGGCGTCTAGGAGGTGGACGGTTTGCAACGGCCTCCGTGCGACCCGCTCCCAGCGCCCGTGGACGTGGTAACTCAGCGTCGGGCGGGCCCCTGGGAACAGGCAGCGTGCATTGGCAACGAGGAATACTCAGAGGCAGACAGTGCATCTCCTTGGCACAGGAGCCCCCGTGGAGAGCCGCGTCCTCCCGGGAGCCGAGAGCAGGACCCGGGACAGCGATGCGGGCGTGGCCGGCGGGAGGGCGGGCGGGCGGGCGGGCGGGCGTGAGGCATGGCCTGTTCCCGAGCCCCTCCCGCATGGCGGCCTGAGCGGCGACAGGGGCAGCTGGTGGCTGGGTTCCTGCCGCCGTCCGGCTCTCTGCCGGCTCAGACGAGCAAGGGCACCTGCGGGGAGAGAGAGCCGTCACTCAGGCCGAGAACCATCACTCAGGCCGTGTGCACTGTCTTCCCGGGACTCGTCCACCACGCTGACTCTTTACCTGGGTCCCCTCCCCTCTCAGGGCCCAGGAGGACACTCAGATACCCAAACGCACTCAAACGCCTCCGGTGCCTCGCTGTGGCGCTCGGGGGCAAAGGCGTGGAACCCTGGAGGCCCCCGAGTGGACGTGTCTGCAGACCCCGCCACTCCTTGGTGATCCTCAGTGTCTGCACACCTTCCCCCCATTCCCCCGGGCCCTCCTGGTGTCTCTGAGCCCCTTGGGCCAGCCCCCGCCTGCGTGTTTCTCTGTTAGAGACGCCCCTTTCCTGGTGGAAATGACTCCTCCTTCTCCGAGAACGAGCAGGCGTAGCCTCTGGGGCAGGCTGTCCTGCTCCCGACCTGGGCCGGACAACCCATCACCCCTCATCCAAGCTCTCTGTCCCCCGCCTGGGGTTGGTCCCCACGGCCTGGCTCCCCCACCACGGGAGCAGGGTCTCCGAGGCAGGAGCCGGGCTGGGCTCACCACCGGCCCGGGGGCCGAGTCAGCACCGGTGGTGGCCACGAGCGGACCCAGGCTCGCGCGTCCCCTCGGCACTGGCTCCTCTCGGCTCCGCGGCCTGGCTGTGACCCCAGCAGCACACACACCAGGGGACGTGCAGGATTCTGAGGGGAGGGGCCAGCGCCTCTGAAGGCCCAGGCCGAGAACCCGTTTGGCAATGATACGTCAGATACAGGGTTGATCTCCAAAATGGGTAAGGACCTCACACAACCTAACGAAAGGCAGACACACCATCCAGTTAACAAATGGGCACGGGCCCTAAACAGACACTTCTCCAAAGTGGCTGTACGGACGGTCCAGAGGCACACGGAAACATGCTCAAAGCCACCCATCATCCGAGAAATGCCCATCAAAACGACAGTGAGGTACCACCTCACACCTGTCAGAATGGCTGTGGTACCACCTCACACCTGTCAGAATGGCTGTGGTACCACCTCACACCTGTCAGAATGGCTGCCACCAAGAAATCAAACAACAACAAGTGCTGGCGAGGACGCGGAGACAAAGGAACCCTCGTGCACAGCTGGTGGGAGTGCAGACTGGTGCAGCCCCTGTGGAGAATGGTGTGGGGTTTCCTCAAAAAACTAAATATGGAACTCCCGTTCGATCCAGTGATCCCACTCCTAGGAATATACCCCAAGAAACTAGCAACACCCATCAGAAAGGATTTATGCACCCCTATGTTCATAGCAGCACAATTCACCACAGCTAAGATCTGGAAACAGCCTAAGTGCCCAGCAGCAGATGAGTGGATCAGAAAACTGTGGTGCATCTACACCATGGAATACTACGCTGCCCTGAAAAAGAAGGATCTCTGACTCTTTGATTCAGCATGGAGGGCTGGAGAGCATTTTGCTGAGCGAAATAAGCCAGGCAGAGAAAGACAAGTATCACATGACCTCACTCCCATGTGGAATCTGATGAACCACACAGATCCAGAGGCACGGAAGCACGGAACAGAATGTCGAATTTCTGAGGAAGGGGCTGGGGTAGAGAGCAACCAAAGACCTCGCGTGCATGTTTGCACAACCCCTGGGCCAGACACTGGGGTAGTGGAGGCCTGGGGAGGGGGTGGCAAAAGGGACAGCTGTAATGCTGTCAACAATGAAGATTAAACTCATTGTTAAACATTAATTAATGGACATAAAACAAAAGGGTAAAGGCTGAGAGCATTTTAAGCCACGTGACCGACACGTGTTCCCTGGGCGGGAGGCGCCCTGGATTCCTGACCGTGTTCACGGCGTGAGCTCCTCACGTGGGTGGTGCCAGCTTGAGCGTCTGCCCCACGATGCTTCCGTGTGTGATCAGAGCCCACCCCAGGGACGGACGGAGGTCACGCCCACCACCACCTGGCACATCCCTGTGGGGTCCTTCCCCGAGACCCCTCCCCCGAGAACACGCCAAGCCCGGAAGCCCGGCCACAGTGGCACTCCTGCGTGGTGTGGGCGGGGCCTCCACGCACCGAGGAGGAGTCCGGGGTCAGAGGTGACTGGCCCGTGTGGGTGAGCGTCCACCTGGGAACCAGGAGGTCACGGTTTGATTCCCGGTCAGGGCACATCCTGGGTTGCAGGCTCCATCCCCAGGAGGGGGCGTGCAGGAGGCAGCCCATCAATGATTCTCTCCAGCACTGATGTTTCCACCTCTCTCTCTATCCCTATCCCTATCCCTATCCCTATCCCTATCCCTATCCCTATCCCTATCTCTGTCTCTATTGCTCCCTTCCTGAGATCAATAAAAAAAACAAACAAAAATAACAGTGGAAACCGGTTTGGCTTCGTGGACAGAGCATGGGCATGCGGACTGAAAGGTCGAAGGTTCCATTCCAGTCAAGGGCACATCCCCAACAGGAGGTGTGCAGGAGGCAGTTGACCGATGTCTCTCTCTCATCGATGTTTCTAGTACTCTATCCTCCTCCTCTCTGTAAAATATCAGTAAAATATATTAAAAAAAAATAACACACAAAGAAACCAGTGCGTCACCATCCCCGCCAGGCAGGCCCGGGTAGGGGACGTGGCCCCGACCGCTGGGCCGCAGGGCTCAGGCCGAACCCGCCTCTGTCTCCGGGAGCCGACCAGCCTCCAAGCTCCCGGCTCCATCGGCCTCCCCGCCCCCGGCTGAGGAAGGAAGCGCAGGATGGACACAGGGCCTGGGGGTGCGTTGGCCGGGGTTCAGCTCTGAACCTGCTGAGTTTCAGCCTGGGGAGCACGCCCCGCGAACGTCCAGGGGCTCTAGGAGATAGACAGTAGCCGGAGGGGCAGGCCGGGGTGCAGACAGCGCTGCGGACCCCCGCGGCTGGAGGACGACGGGTCTGCCCAGGGCGCGAGCAGCTCTGACAGAGCAGAGGCCGAGGAGGACTGACTTCGGGGCCGCCCTGCAGGTGTGGGCCCAGGAGCGGTGCCCGAAGGGGGCGCCTCGGAGGTCCCCAGAGCCGGGAAAATGGGCAGAGGGGCGGGCGCTGCTGCGACGTGGCTCAGAGATCCCGACGGGCCCCCACGGCTGCGAAACCCGCGTGAGCGGATCTTTAAAGAGCACGGTAGCCCCATTTGCCAAGAGCGGGCTTCCGGCATGTTCCTTCCAACTTGGGACACCCCTGAGGTCAGAGGCTGTGACACAGAACAGGTGCATTTGCTGGGAGACCAGCAGACACCGCCAGGGCCCCGCCTGGCTGGGACGGGCCCCGGACTCAGGCCGTGGGCTGTGAGGGTGACACCCAGTCTCCACGGACACGTTTTAGGCTCCATCCGGGGGCCCACAGGGCGGTGCAGACTGCTCAGGGGTCAGTGGCTGATGCACCCTCCCCTGCGCCCCCAGGCACTAGTCGGGCTGACCGTCTCCCCCAGCCCAGCGAGGGTGTGCAGGGCCTGTGGGACAGGGGGGTGCAGGACGCAACCCCCCATCCCTCCTGCCCGCACCCGGCTGCTGTCCCAGGACTGAGCGCCTGCCTGATGGGGGGGGGGAACATTCCTCCAGGCCCCCCAGCCCCCCACCACGACCCAGCTCCCACGCTGCCCGCCTCACCTTCCTCAGTCTGGCCGCCCCGGTGCCCGAGCGGATGGCATCCATCAAGGCTTGCCTGGCGTCCCCTGGGGCGCCGAGGCCGCTGGCGCTGGCCCGGGGCGCTGCCCTGGAGGCGGGAGGAGGAGCTGGGGCCGCCGGAGGGG
>JAAGEH010001766.1:0-10742 GCA_011751065.1 Lasiurus cinereus
CCCGTCCGTCACACCCCTGTCTGTCACACCCCTGTCCGTCACACACCCGTCCGTCACACCCCGCTCCACGAGCCTCCGGGAAAGTCCTGACCGCGTGGCATGTGGGCCCCCCCTGGTGCTCTGCGAGGAGCGGGCAGAGGTGTCTGCACTCACAGCCCGGGCGCCCGTCGACCAAAGCACAGAGTCAGCGGGGGACGCGGCCATGACGTCACTTCCGCTGAGAGGAGGAAACCTCCCTCTGGCCCCTCACGGGATACGCTGTTCCTTTTTGTTTTTATTTTTTTTTATTTTATTGATTTTTACAGAGAGGAAGGGAGAGGGATAGAGAGTTAGAAACATCGATGATGAGAGAGATCAATCAGCCGCCTCCTGCACGCCCCCGACTGGGGATGTGCCCGCAGCCAAGGTCCATGCCCTTGACCGGATGGAACCTGGGACCTTTCAGTCCCCAGGCCGACGCTCTATCTGCTGAGCCACACCGGTTTTGGCTACGCTGTTCCTTTAAGCGGCGAGGATGCATTCAACCCACAAACACCACGTGTGGGCTCTGAGCTCGGAGAGGGGGCAGGAGAGCCGGCCCGGCTGAGCTGACAGAGCGGGCAGGAGAGCCGGCCCGCCCTGCCTAGCGGCCTGTCCTCCACCTGTGGGGCAGGGCGACACAGCAGTGCCGGCGATCTGCTTCCGAAACTCCCCAGAGAAAGGGGAGGAGAAGGGTCTCTGGTCAAAAGGGCGGGAAAGAAGACAGTGCCCTTCAGCATCCGTGGTGTCCGCCCGCGGTTGGGTGTTTGGGCCAGGCCCTGCCGTCACCACCGGGCTGCAGCCCGGAAAAGCAGTGGCCCTGAGGGTGCCTCCTGGGGAGCCCCCGGGACGTGGGGGCCTCGAGAGCACGGCCCAGGACCGACCGGAAGCTGGGGCTTTCGTGGGAATACTGACCAAGTGGAGGTCAAGTTCACTGCTATCTTCAGGAGTAATGAATCCCAGCATTCGCGGCGACGCAACGTCAAAATTTACTCTGTAACCTCGAGAAAGGACAGAGAAAGGGCGATACACACACAAGTGGAAGCGCCTACCATGTTCATGGAGGGGTAGATTTAACATCATCAAAATATCCAGGCCACCCAGAGCGATCTACAGAGGCTACGCAGTTCTTATCGAAACACCAGTAGCCTATGTCCTGGATCTAGAAAAAAAAAATACTTCGAAAATGTACATGGACCCCAAAGAAAGACCCCTCACCATCTTGAGAAAAAAAGAACCAAGTTGGAGGGATCCCAATCCCGGATCTCAAATTATACGACAGAGCCCCTTCATCAAAACATAACGCTTGGTGGGTCAGAACGGAGACCCCGGAAACGGACCCACGCCATCACACTCAGTTAGTATTTGACAACGGAGGCCAGAGCAGACGGTGGAGGACAGGCAGTCTCTTCCGTAAAGGGTGTTGGGAGAACTGGGCGGGCACCTGCAAAACAATGAAACCAGCCCTCACCGGTGTGGCTCAGTGGAGAGAGCGTCGGCCTGCAGACTGAAAGGTCCCAGGTTTGATTCCGGCCAAGGGCATGGACCTTGGTGGCGGGCACATCCTCAGTGGGGGCATGCGGGAAGCAACTGAGTCCTCTACCCACACCTGAGTCCTCCATCAACACCTGAGTCCTCCATCCACACCTGAGTCCTCACCCCTCAGATGGAGCCTCAGGTGCTGTCCTTCCATGCTGGAGGCACAACTGCCTGGGAGTGGCCCCCCAACGTGGAGAGTCACAGGCACAGGGACTGCCCCAATGCTGCCTGGAGGAGGGGGAGCGCATTCGCTGGAAAGCGAGCACCTCAGAGAAGAGGGGGTCCTTCCTGACACAGAGGACGCTGAAGATACACCTGCCCGTCCCTGCACCCCGCGCCCTCGAGTCCTGGCCCCGGACCCCACTCGTCCTCAGACCTCGCCTGGGGAGGGCGAGTCCTGGTGGCGGAGAGCCCGCTGGAAGGCGCAGCGTCTGCCCCGGGGGCTCCAGCTTCATCTGGCGCCGGAGGGAGGACTCCCTGTGGCTGTGGCCAAGGAAATCGGGGATGTCAGCGCCTGGGGCCCCGCACGGTCACCTTCAACGTGACTCCCGCTCTCTCAGGGGCTCAGACCCGGACGGAGGGGACGGGATGCTCGCACACAAACCCACCTGGAAGCCTGCGCAGCCCTGACCTGTGGGTGGCTGTGACCGTCATGTGATCATCATGTGACTGTCATGTGACCCACACAGGGGAGCGTCTGGAGCAGCGGTTCTCAACCTGTGGGTCGTGACCCCTTTGGGGGTCAAACAACCCTTTCACAGGGGTCGCCTAAGACCATCGGAAAACACCTGTTTCCCATGGTTTTAGGGACCAACACATGCTCCTCGATGTCGCAAAGTGTAGCCATGTCGTTTACTGTTGTCATATGAAGACTGTTACCCATGCGACACCACGATTCAAGACACCATTTCATTTATTTGTAATTAGAAATAAATATTTCACAATATATAATTACATCTTGTTTTTGTGATCCCTATGCTTTCATTATGTTCAATTTGTAACAACGAAAATACATCCCGCCTATCATATATTTACATGACAGTTCATAACAGTAGCAAAATGACAGCGATGAAGTAGCCACGGAAATAATTTTTTGGTTGGGGGTCACCACCCCATGGGGAGCTGCCTTAAAGGGTCGCGGCCTTAGGAAGGCTGAGAACCACTGCCTTAGCCATTATTGTTATTTTAAATAAATCTTTATTGATGTCAGAGAGGAAGGGAGAGGGACGGGGAGAGAGAAGCATCGTGGTGAGGGAGAGTCATGGATCGGCCGCCCCCTGCACCCTGGGCATGTGCCCTGACTGGGCCTCGAACTGCCACCTCCTGGTTGTGGAGTTGATGTTCTGCCACGGAGCCAGCCTCACCGTGAGCTCCCCTCCGAGTCCCAGCCTCTGCTGGCCTCGGGCCCTGCGGTCCTGGCTCTCAAGCCTGAGCTGAAGCTCCTCTGAGGCGGCTGATCGATGTCTCTCTCTCATCGATGTTTCTAACTCTCTATCCCTCTCCCTTCCTCTCTGTAAAAAAATCAATAAAATATATTTAAAAAAAAGAGATACATAGGTTATAGATGATAGATACATAGATATAGATAGATAATAAGATAATAGATAACAGATGATAGATAATAGATAACCTCGGTGCATGCCATCCCAGTCCACACCACCCTCGGGATGACCTGACCCCCGGTGCCCGCACCACGCGGGGAGACCGTGCCCTCCGGCCGGTGTGCGCCGCCGGAAGTGGACGATGCGGAACCCGTTACAGAGGGACACCAGGAGGGCTCGCCCCGGTGCGTTCTGGCGATGCCTTTCGGTTCCGTGAGAACCGATGATGGAGAACGTGGGAACGCGGTGATGGAGACGGTGGCGGGATGTCCAGCAGCCGGCGTGGGGCTGTGGGTGGGACGTGAGGGCACAGTGATGGCCATGGGACTCGGGGATGAGGTGGGTGGTCATTCGGGCCTGGGGTCCCTGCCTGCCTGCTGGGTGTGGCTGACCTCCCAGCAGACAGGCCCCGCTTTTGCAGGGAGCACACACATGGTTCAGGCTCTCCCAGAACCTGCTCTCCTCGGCGCAGGCCGACGGATGGTGCAGACAGGCCCTGAGCGCGGCCCGGCCCCTCCTGTTTCCAGGCGTCCGTGTCCATGATCCTCATCACCTGCGAGCAGGGCCAACCAGCCCGGCCCAGCGTGTCCATGGAGATGGGAGTCTGGGCCCCACGTCTCGGGGAGCCAGGGGCAGATGGTCCCCACCCGGGAGCCGAGTCAGCAGGTCAGCTGGCTCTTACAGGGACCCTTTGGTGGCTAATGGCTGCCCTTCACGTGCCGAGCCCATGCGCTCAGCAAACACTGACCGAGGGCGGGTGTCGGGCGCACACGCCATCTCCGTGATCCATCTTGTCATCTTGCCAGGCGGCGCTTTTAAGTCACCGGCCCCCGAGCGGGAGGCCCTTCCACTGTCCCTGTGTGGCTGCGTGTGCGCACATGTGTGCGCATAGGCACTGGTGTGTGCGCGTGCCCGCAGGTGCGCGTTGAAAATTCGTCTTCCTAACTGTCTACCTGCAGCCCATCCCCTTGCCCCGGTGCCGGGACCATCCGTGCGGTTCCAGCACCTTCTGTTCCCGCCCTGTCTACAGGGCCCGGGCCAGGGGGTGCGCCCCGGCCTCTGTCACCCGCTGACCCGGCTCAGATGCCCCTCCTCCACCTGTTCCTTCCCCCTGGGGAGACCCACATCCCCGAGGGACGTGAATTTTAAAGACGTTGACCCCTGACTCTGAGAGAGGGAGGGAGAGGGAGAAACGCTGATGCGAGAGGTGCACACCCATCGGCTGCCTCCTGCACGCCCCCTGCTGGGGAGCGAGCCTGCCACCTGGACGCGTGTCCTGACCAGTGGCAACCTTCCGTGCCCGGGACAACGCCAGCCCACGGAGCCACACGCACCGGGTTTCTGTGTTCTCCTAACGCAGCGGTTCTCAATCTGTGGGAGCAGTTTTGCCTAAGAGCATCGGAAAACACAGATACTTACATGACGATTCCTTAACAGCAGCAAAATGACAGCGATGAAGTAACAACACAAATCATTTCATGGCTGGGGGTCACCACCACATGAGCAGCTGTATGAAAGGGTTGCGGCCTTAGGAAGGTTGAGAACCACTGTCCTAACACCTTGGCACCCAGCCGTCCCCTCGCCCGCCCCCTCCGCCGTCCTTGTCTGACACCAATGGGGACGCCCCCCCCGACCACCCAGCCGCTCCGGGCTGTGCTCAGAGCATGGAGGCCTGTGCAGCTTCCGGTCCCAAGGGCAGCGCCTCGCCGAGAGGGAAGGAAGCGCATTGGACGGAGAGACACGCTCCGCCTTCCCTTTGCAGTGATTTTAAAAGCCGCCTGTAGCCGAGACCGGTGTGGCTCAGTGGGTAGAGCGTCGGCCTGCGGGCTGAAAGGTCCCAGGTTCGATTCCGGTCGGGGGCATGGACCTTGCTTGCGGGCACATCTCCACTGTGGGGCGTGCAGGAGGCGGCTGATCGATGTCTCTCTCTCATCGATGTTTCTGACTTTCTATCCCTCTCCCTTTCTCTCGGTAAAAAATCAATAAAATATATTTTAAAAGAATAAAATAAAAAAATAAAAGCCGCTCCTGGCCTCCTCCTCCTCCTCCTCGGGATCCTCCTCGGTGATGTCATAACCACACTCTGTCCCCAGAACGCTGGGGCGGCCACGCTGGGTGATGTTCTCTCACTGAACCCAGCCGGCAGGGTGAATTTTCCATTTTTTTAAATATATATATATATTTTTATTGATTTTTCACAGAAAGGAAGGGAGAGAGATAGAAAGTCGGAAACATCGATGAGAGAGAGACATCGATCAGCCGCCTCCTGCACGCCCCACAGTGGAGATGTGCCCGCCAGCAAGGTACATGCCCCCAACCGGAATCGACCCTGGGACCTTTCAGTCCACAAGCCGACGCTCTATCCACTGAGCCAAACCGGTCTTGAGAATTTTCCATTTTTAAAGAAAACACTGCACAGTCTCCCTGGAATCCACCCTCCACCGGCTGATGCGTTGGCTCCTGGTCACGGGCCTCCCCGTCCCCCGTCCCGGGCTAAACGCGCGGCCAGGAGGGTCCCAGCTGCAGGCATCGCACCGGCCTGATCCAGGGGCCCCGCGGTCTTGCTCCTCTCTGCCCCAGGCCCTGAGCAGAGGCAGGTGCTCCACCTGCGCCCCCAGAAGGCAGCGCTGGGGCCCAGGTGCGGGGGGCGTGGCCTCTCCTCAGGTTGCCAGGCAGACCGGGCGCGGGTGCAGTGAGATGATAGGTGCCTGAGGGCTCCTGCACGCCTGGCCTGGCCGGGAGGGGCCGGGCGGGTGGCTGCTCCCCGTGTGTTTGTCCAGCAAACAGTGGGCGCTCGCCCTGTGCCAGGCGCCGGGAGCGCGGCGGCCAGCGGGACAGATTGCCGGCTCCCACGGAGCGCGCAGACGGAGAACAAACAGGCCGGGAGACATCAGATGGTGCGCCTGCCCAGGAGGGGGTGCAGGTGATGGGGGCGGGCGTGCGATGGAGGCTGGGTGGTCCCCGTCTGCCACACCTGCCCTTGGGCGGGCACCCAACCCCGGGGAAGGTGCCAGATGAGCAAAGCACGGCCGGCTGCAGTGAGCCCTCCAGTGAGTCCGGCTCTGGGCCTCCACCCGCAGGGCCCTCGCCTCCCTGCACCCTGACGTGCGGACTCAGGCTCCTGGGCCCTGGCCAGGGGTGCCTTCGCTGTAGGGGGTCCCTTCTACACGTGGTACCGGGAACTAGGGCTGGACCCCTCCTCTCTTTGACAACATCCAGCGTGCTGTGGGCCCTGGCTGGTGTGGCCCAGTGGTTGGGCGAGCCCCAGGCGCTCCGGGTGGACGGGCAGGACCTGACTGCAGGCTCCACCCCTGGGAGGGGCGTGCGGGGAGGAGAGGGGGCAGCCATGGGTGCTCTGCTCTCACATGTTCCTCTCCCGCTCCCCTCCATCTCTCTTGCTCTTGAAATCAGTGAAAAAATACCGGGGACCGACGAAACCGGTGTGGCTCAGAGGATAGAGCGTCGGCCTGGGGACTGGAAGGTCCCGGGTTCGATTCCGGTCAAGGGCATGTATCTGGTGGTGGGCACATCCCCAGTGGGGGGCGTGCAGGAGGCGGCTGATCAATATCTCTCTCTCATTCATGTTTCTAACTCTCTATCCCTCTCCCTTCCTCTCTGTGAAAAATCAATAAAAACATATTAAAAAAAAGAAAAATACCGGGGACCAAGAGAAGCTTCCGGCCTCCGTCCCCTGAGACCGGCATGCTTCCTTGTCGGCGACGTCGCCCGCTGGGCTGAGATGAGGGAGGAGCCAGGTTTGGGGCTCGCCTGCGTGGGTGCCCTCGTTTTGCGTGCGAGCGCGCGCGTGCGCACACACACACACACACACACACACACATCCGTGGACGGGGCACGCGAGTTTCTCTGTTCTGGGGACAGGCTAGCAACGCCCGCGGCGGCCGGGACTCACGAAACCCACACGGCAGCCGCAGTTCTAGAAGCTTTTATTGTGGCACCAAGAGACAGTGTTGGGGACGGGGCGGCGCAGGGGCCGCTGGCTGAGGCTCTCGCCGCGGAGCCGGCCCCCAGGCTTCTGACACGGCCCCCTGACATTGAGGGCATCTCCCCGCACACACAGCTCCCCTCCACCAGCTCCCTCCGTCCTTCTCCTTTACAGAGCTGCTGCTTCTCATGGAACAGTGTGTGTGCGCGTGTGTGTGTGTTGGGGGGGGCGGGGGGCTGGGCATGAGAAACTCCCACCGTGGCTGCACCTCGGTATAAACACTGGGGACCCGGCCGTAGTGCCAGGGAGATGTGATCTGCCGGGCAAGGGCCGGACCGCTCAGCAGTCACAAGGTATCAGCCCAGCGGAGGCCCGTCTCGGCCACACCCAGCGTGCCCGCTCCTGGCACCCCTGCAGTCTCTGCGGCTCCGTGCTCGGCCTCCCAGGGAGGTCCCGGCCACGTCACAGCCCGCACGCAGGGTCAGCGGCCAGGGGGCACCCCCATGCCCACAGACGCCGTGCCATCTCAGCCCCCCCCACTTCACAGGACTCGCACCCCATCTCAGCTCCGTGCCAGCCTCTCCAGGGGCGTCTCGGTCTTCGGGACTCAGCGGCCGACCACCCTCCTCCAGGTTTGCACCCCTCAGACACAGCAGCTTCCTCCCTCCCTCCGCAGAGCCCCTGGGAGACGGCCTTCCCGCCGCCTCCTTCCACCCGAACACGAGCCTCACGCGGCGGGGCGTCTAGGAGGTGGACGGTTTGCAACGGCCTCCGTGCGACCCGCTCCCAGCGCCCGTGGACGTGGTAACTCAGCGTCGGGCGGGCCCCCGGCAACAGGCAGCGTGCATTGGCAACGAGGAATACTCAGAGGCAGACAGTGCATCTCCTTGGCACAGGCGCCCCCGTGGAGAGCCGCGTCCTCCCGGGAGCCGCGAGCAGGACCCGGGACAGCGCTGCGGGCGTGGCCGGCGGGCGGGCGGGCTGGCGGGCGTGAGGCATGGCCTGTTCCCGAGCCCCTCCCGCATGGCGGCCTGAGCAGCGACAGGGGCAGCTGGTGGCTGGGTTCCTGCCGCCGTCCGGCTCTCTGCCGGCTCAGACGAGCAAGGGCACCTGCGGGGAGAGAGAGCCGTCACTCAGGCCGAGAACCATCACTCAGGCCGTGTGCACCGTCTTCCCGGGACTCGTCCACCACGCTGACTCTTTACCTGGGTCCCCTCCCCTCTCAGGGCCCAGGAGGACACTCAGACACCCAGACGCACTCAAACGCCTCTGGTGCCTCGCTGTGGCGCTCGGGGGTGAAGGCGTGGAACCCTGGGGGTCCCCGAGTGGACGTGTCTGCAGACCCCACCACTCCTTGGTGATCCTCAGTGTCTGCACACCTTCCCCCCATTCCCCCCGGCCCTCCTGGTGTCTCTGAGCCCCTTGGGCCAGCCCCCGCCTGCGTGTTTCTCTGTTAGAGACGCCCCTTTCCTGGTGGAAATGACCCCTCCTTCTCCGAGAACGAGCAGGCGTAGCCTCTGGGGCAGGCTGTCCTGCTCCCGACCTGGGCCGGACAACCCATCACCCCTCATCCAAGCTCTCTGTCCCCCGCCTGGGGTTGGTCCCCACGGCCTGGTTCCCCCACCACGGGAGCAGGGTCTCTGAGGCAGGAGCCGGGCTGGGCTCACCACCGGCCCGGGGGCCGAGTCAGCACCGGTGGTGGCCACGAGCGGACCCAGGCTCGCGCGTCCCCTCGGCACTGGCTCCTCTCGGCTCCGCGGCCTGGCTGTGACCCCAGCAGCACACACACCAGGGGACGTGCAGGATTCTGAGGGGAGGGGTCAGCGCCTCTGAAGGCCCAGGCTGAGAACCCGTTTGGCAATGATACGTCAGATGCAGGGTTAATCTCCAAAATGGGTAAGGACCTCACACAACCTAATGAAAGGCAGACACACCATCCAGTTAACAAATGGGCACGGGCCCTAAACAG
The DNA here is from genome assembly GCA_011751065.1 of Lasiurus cinereus. NCBI lineage: Eukaryota > Metazoa > Chordata > Mammalia > Chiroptera > Vespertilionidae > Lasiurus > Lasiurus cinereus. The sequence goes on from JAAGEH010001766.1 coordinate 9,071, forward strand.
ACACTTCTCCAAAGTGGCCGTACGGACGGTCCAGAGGCACACGGAAACATGCTCAAGGCCACCGATACTCCGAGAGATGCCAATCGAAATGACAATGCGGTACCACCTCACACCTGTCAGAATGGCTGTGGTACCACCTCACACCTGTCAGAATGCCTACCACCAAGAAATCAACCAAAAAGTGCTGGCGAGGACACGGAGACAAAGGAACCCTCGTGCACTGCTGGTGAGAGTGCAGGCTGGCGCAGCCGCTGTGGAGAACAGTGTGGAGTTCGGAAACCGGTTTGGCTCCGTGGACAGAGCATGGGCCTGCGGACTGAAAGGTCGAAGGTTCCATTCCAGTCAAGGGCACATCCCCAACAGGAGGTGTGCAGGAGGCAGCTGACCGATGTCTCTCTCTCATCGATGTTTCTAGTACTCTATCCTCCTCCTCTCTGTAAAATATCAATAAAATGTATTAAAAAAAATAACACACAAAGAAACCAGTGCGTCACCATCCCCGCCAGGCACGCCCGGGTCGGGGACGTGGCCCCGACCGCTGGGCCGCACGGCTCAGGCCGAACCCGCCTCTGTCTCCGGGAGCGGACCAGCCTCCAAGCTCCCGGCTCCATCGGCCTCCCCGCCCCCGGCTGAGGAAGGAAGCGCAGGATGGACACGGGGCCTGGGGTGCTGAGGCCGGGGTTCAGCTCTGAACCTGCTGAGTTTCAGCCTGGGGAGCACGCCCCTCGAACGTCCAGGGGCTCCAGGAGATAGACAGGAGCCGGAGGGGCAGGCCGGGGTGCAGACAGCGCTGCGGACCCCCACGGCTGGAGGACGACGGGTCTGCCCAGGGCGCGAGCAGCTCTGACAGAGCAGAGGCCGAGGAGGACTGACTCCGGGGCCGCCCTGCAGGTGTGGGCCCAGGAGCGGTGCCCGAAGCGGGCGCCTCGGAGGTCCCCAGAGCCGGGAAAATGGGCAGAGGGGCGGGCGCCGCTGCGACCTGGCTCAGAGATCCCGACGGGCCCCCACGGCTGCGAAACCCGCGTGAGCGGATCTTTAAAGAGCACGGTAGCCCCATTTGCCAAGAGCAGGCTTCCGGCATGTTCCTTCCAACTCGGGACACCCCTGAGGTCAGAGGCTGTGACACACAACAGGTGCATTTGCTGTGAGACCAGCAGACACGGCCAGGGCCCCGCCTGCTGGGACGGGCCCCGGACTCAGGCCGAGGGCTGAGAGCATGACACCCAGGCTCCATGGACACATTTTAGGCTCCATCGGGGGGCCCGCAGGGCGGTGCGGACTGCTCAGGGGTCAGTGGCTGATGCACCCTCCCTGTGCCCCCAGGCACTAGTTGGGCTGACAGTCTCCCCCAGCCCAGCGAGGGTGTGCAGGGCCTGTGGGACAGGGGGGTGCAGGACGCAACCCCCCATCCCTCCTGCCCGCACCCGGCTGCTGTCCCAGGACTGAGCGCCTGCCTGATGGGAGGGGGGACATTCCTCCAGGCCCCCTAGCCCCCCACCACGACCCAGCTCCCACGCTGCCCGCCTCACCTTCCTCAGTCTGGCCGCCCCGGTGCCCGAGCGGATGGCATCCATCAAGGCTTGCCTGGCGTCCCCTGGGGCGCCGAGGGCGCTGGCGCTGGCCCTGGGCGCTGCCCTGGAGGCGGGAGGAGGAGCTGGGGCCGCCGGAGGGG
>JAAGEH010000142.1:0-17711 GCA_011751065.1 Lasiurus cinereus
GGCCTGTTGAGAAGTCTTGGGCCCTAATCAGTCAGCAAAGGCGCTCTCAGCCTTTAGTCTGAAAGAGTAATGGGAGGCAGGTGGGCCTTCTATGGGGGCTGGGCCCGAGCTGTGGGAGGGGGAGGGAGGCAGCCTCTCTCTCTCTCTCTCTCTCTCTCTCTCTCTCTCTCCCTGTAGCACCTGGTCCTGCTCTGCTGGGGTCCAGGAGGGCCCTCAGGGACTGGCCCAGCCCTGGCCCCTGCCTGACCCTGGAGTGAGCTGCCCCCGCCCAGGGGTAGCAACTGCCAGGCCCTTAAATAGTCTCAGCAGAGACGGCCCGCCCCCTGCCTGCCCCGGGCTGAGGGGCTGAGGTCGTGCTCGGCCTCCAGCCAATCTGAGCAGCAGGCACTGGGCCTCGCTTTTCCAGCTGAGAGAGGAGGGAGGGCGGTTTGGGGACCCGGGATTAGGGCCCTGGGCGTGTCCCTGGCTCGGGCTGGGCTTCCTAGAGCCAGCGGGTGACGTGCCTGCCACTCTCCCCCTGAGGACTTCGGCCGGTCCTCGTCCCTCTCCCGGCCTCAGTGTCCCCGTCTTTAAATTGAGGAGTCTGGCTGGACACGGCGGTTCGGAAGGGCTCTGCGAGCTGGGACTCAGGGGAAGGGGACTGTGGGACCTGGGGCAGCGGGGACATGTCTACTCTGGGCGCGGCTGTGTCCTCAGGGGGGCGCTAAAGCATGCCCTTGCTTCTCCTTTGCTTTCCTGCCTCAGACAGGGCTCTGGGTGTCTGATAGTGGCTTTGGCCTGTGCCCACCAGGTGCCCACCTGGCCCTCCATGGGCAGCTGGTGGCACAGGGGAAATGAGAAGCTGGCAGTAGTTGCCCAGGCGGTGTGACTCAACAGTAGAGCATCAACCCAGGAACCAGGAAGCCATCAGTTCCATGCCCGGCAGGGCACAGGCCCAAGTTGCGGGCTCAGTCCCCAGTGGGGGGTGTGCAGGAGGCAGCCAATCAATGATGTTTCTCTCTCATCAATATTTCTCTCTCATCAATGTTTCTGTCCATCTCTCTCCCTTCACCTCTCTCTAAATATCAATTAAAAATACTAAAATATCCGAGACCGGTTTGGATCAGTGGATAGAGCGTCGGCTTGCAGACTGAAAGGTCCCAGGTTCAATTCCTTTTGGGGGCATGTACCTTGCTTGCGGGCACATCTCCACTGTGGGGTGTGCAGGAGGCGGCTGATTGATGTCTCTCTCTCTCATCGATGTTTCTGACTTTCTATCTCTCTCCCTTCTTCTCTGTAAAAAATCAATAAAATATATTTTAAAAAATACTAAAATAACATAAAAAAGCGATACAAGAAAAAGAAAAAGAAAAAGAAAAAAAGAAGCTGGCGACTTTCTCATGACATTTGGAGCTGGGGTGACCCCACTGGATACCACTCTTGCTTTCAGTCCTTCTCACCCCAAACCAGCAGACAGCGTTGCGAGCGCCCCCGCAAGCCCCGAGCTTTGGCGCAGACACAGTCGTTACACAGGCTGACCCATCGGGCATCAGCTGTACCGGCTTTGTCGCTGTGGGAAGCAGGACTGCCCTCGAGCTGGTCTGCGGGGGAGGGGGTTGGGGTCCTGAGAACGGAGAGGTCAACCGAGGACCCCCCTGTTTGGATAGGATGGCACTAACATGGCCTGGAAGGCGTTTACCAGGCAGCAGCTAAGGGCACAGACCCTGCAACCAGAGGTTTAAATCTTGGCTCTGACACAATGGAGTTGGGACAATGCATTTAACCTCCTTGGGCCTGTTTCCTCATTTGAAAAAAGGGTGTGATAAAAACAGTCAAGTTGCTTTTTTTGGGGTCTGTTACATTTATTTATTTTAATTTAAATTCTTTATCATTGAAAGTATTACGTAAGTCTCCTTCCCCTGCCCCCCTCCTTCCCACACTGACCTCTCCCTGGCTGCCCCCACACCTCAGAGTCAAGCCGTTTGGAAGTCATGCGTGTAGAGTGTTGAACACAGCACTCAGGAAAGGTTAACGCATGTTGTTTTATTGTCTTTAAACGCACGTGGAACGGAACACCCACAGGTCACTCTCGGGGTGCCAGCAGTCTGTAAGCCAACATCCGGCGGGGGCGAGAGAGCCAGAGGCCAGTTTACATCTTGACTTCGTGGTGACCTTGGCCAAGTGGCTGCGTCTCCCTGGACCTCCTCGGCCCCGTCCATAAAATGGGGCCAACAAGCAGCCTCTTTAGCTGTTTACGGACTCAGTAGGTTAAGGGCAGCCTCGTGTGCAGGGGGTGCGCAGGTACCAGCGTCCTCTCTCCCTCCCTGGAAACGTCCGAATGTGGTGTGATTTCACCAGAAAGCCGAGCAGGAAGCTCAGTGAGTGGTGCCTCACTCCGTCCTGTGCTGTTAGAACCCGGACCTTCCTCCCCGGCTCCCCCCAGGAGGGCTCAGATGCACCCTATAGGTCAGAGGCCCTGAAAGTCCCCGCTGGGGAGAGGAAGGGAGGGAAGGGGTGCGGAGAGCGGTGCCCCGCCCACAGGGGGCCTGTGTGTGCTGCTGGGCTTTGCGGGATCTCAGGTATTGTTCCTCCGAGAGGCAGGCGTTGGCCAGAACCTGCTCAGCAGCCTCGGGGAGATCATCACTCGGGGCCTGGCAGTTTCCATTAATCACCTTTTTGTCAGTTCTGATCCTCTACTGAGTGAGCCAGAGCTCCTGGTTTGGGCTGAATCAAACCCTCTCAGCGGGAGAGCTGAGCCATCAGTTTGGGGCAGAAGGGCCGGGCCAGGTCAGGGGTCAGCGCGTCTCGGGGTTCAGGAGGGCTCTGAGCGCCCGGAGCACTCCCTGGCTCTCTCCCTGGTGCTGACACCCGCTGGGCACAGCACAGGCCGCTCACCCACCTGCAGCAAATGAGAAAGCCCTGACTCAGGGCCCTCGGTCCTGGTCCTGCTGAATCAGCGGGGATCACCTCACACCTGGGCCGTGCTGCCCCAGCCCTGGCCTGGTCCCTTGCAGACCCCTGGTCCCATGCAGACCCCCGAGAGGGCCTTCACAGCACCCCTGGCCCCTTGGGGAATGGGGCTGGGAGCCCGAGTCCCAGGCCCTCCATGCTCAAACCTGGAACCTTCTTCTCTTTCTCTCGGGGCTCTGGGTGGTCACCTCAAGACCTTTTCCTTCCAGCCTGGGTGGTGAGGGCCCCTCTGGCAGGGTGACTAAGCATTGCTGAGTTTCAGCCACTTGTCACAGAGACCCTGGCCCCAGGTCCTGGGTCGGTCACATCCTCCAATGTCAAGCACTCACTACTTGAGACAGATGTCACATTGTTGGGGGGCGGGACACGGCCCCGCTCAGGTCCTGCAAGACTTTCTGCTGGGCTTGGCGGTGCAGCTGGGGCAGCTGGCAGAATGGAATCACGAAACACACAGGCCGGGCTGATTGATCCAGGGCTTCTGAACCCTGGATCAGCGGATCAATGATTCTCTTATGACTGATGTTTTTATCTCTCTCTCCCTCTCCCTGCCTCTCTGAAATCAATAAAAATGCATGGCGCGGGACACATGATTTGTACATTTCATTATATGAAAATTCCACCTAAGCAATGAGCTGCAGATCAGACAGAACCAGACGTGGGTCTCACTCCAGACTCTCCTTTCAGGCTCAGGTGCCTCACTTGTGAAACGGGGATGCGAGCAGGACCCCCCGCATCCGCTGCTGCAAGGCTTGCACGTCATAGTCGCTAAAGTTCTCAGCCCGGTGTCCGCCTGGGCTGAGGGAGCGGAGAGTATGACCTACTGTAACATCCAGGGCCTCTTCCTCTTCCCGTGCCTCAGTTTCCCCAGCTGGACTGGACGGTCCCTAAGGTTCCATGCCGCTGTGGCTTTATCTGAGGGCCTCGGAGTCATCTTCTTCTCAGGGGGAACACTTTCAAGGGTATGGACCCCACAGGACTAAGCCAAGTTCCCCCTCAGTTTTCCTGGAGGCACGGGGGCAGGTGAAATGCGAAAGAAGAGGCAGAACTTTCCGGTCGGAGGTCTGAGAAACAGAAAGAAGCCAGGTCGAGGGCTGCGCTGACCTCGCAAAGCACCGGGCCACTCTGCAGCCACCTCTCCCTTCCCAGAGGCGCCCAAGAAGCCTCTGCAGCTGGGTCCCCATTCCAACACGGGGTGGGGCCGAGGCCTCTGGGAGTGAGTTTCCTTAAGTGGAGGGGTGAACCAGAATCCAGCTGTCAAAGGGCAGTCCTACGCAGAACACCGTTCCCTCTGAATCATCCCTTTTGTCAAGGGTTTAAAAAAAATAAAAAATAAGCCAGCGCCCCTCTTCCTCCCCTCCACCCCCCAAGGCACAACCCATCCTGGAAAGCGAAGGCAACTGGGCTTGTGGGAACCAGAGACGCCCAGCTGGCACCCGTCAGAGGGTGGGGATGGGAGGGGATGGGACCATTGTCCAACCGCTGCAGAGAGTGTATAAAAAAGGCACCCACGGCGGGAAGAGCCACATCCTCGGCCCAGGCCCAGTCAAGCTCCTGCTCGCACCTGCTCTCCATCTTCTCGCACCATGAGCCTTCGCCTGCAGAACTCCTCCGCCAGCTACGGGGGCGCCTGCCAGCTTGGGGGAGGCCGCGGCATGTCTTCCTGTTCCAGCCGGGTTGTCTCGGGGGGCTCCGCCGGGGGCTATGGCGGTGGCATGAGCTGTGGCTTCGGTGGAGCGGCCGGTAGCGGTTTCGGCGGTGGCTTCGGCGGGGGTTTCGGCGGGGGTTTCGGCGGGGGTTTCGGCGGGGGCTACGGAGGTGGCTACGGTGGGGGTTTCGGCGGTGGCTTTGGGGACTTTGGTGGCGCTGATGGCGGCCTCCTCTCCGGCAACGAGAAGATCACCATGCAGAACCTCAACGACCGCCTGGCCTCCTACCTGGACAAGGTGCGCGCCCTGGAGACGGCCAACGCCGACCTGGAGGTCAAGATCCGGGACTGGCACCTGAAGCAGAGCCCGGCCAGCCCGGAGCGCGACTACAGTCACTACTACAAGACCATCGAGGAGCTGCGGGACAAGGTGAGCATTGAGGAGGGTCCCTGGGTGCGGGGCAGAGCTGAAAAGGCCAGGACATGCAGGGCCCAGCAGATGCAGGGCGGGTGGAATACTCACCCTTCCGGCCGGGGAAAATTCTAGTCTTTTACTCCCAAGTGTCTCCACTCCTGGTGGGCTTTTTCATGCCATAGTACCCCGAATGCTCTTTGTCTCACTCCCCATTTTATTGTTGTTCGTTTTCGTGTCCATATTTTTATTGCTTCCCAAACAGTTATGTTATTAGTGACTCAGCTTCCAGAGTCCTGACCCCCTGAGTTATTTGGACACCATGCCAGTTTTCAAAGCCACGAAGAATGACTAACGTCAATAGAGAAACGGAGACGTGTTCACTCACGGGGCTGGAAAGCCTGATTTGCTTTGTAGGGGCCCCTTTGAGGGTTAGTCTCAATGGGCTGTGACCAGGTTGTGGGGGATGGAGGCAGAGTGCTAAGTCGAGCTTCCCTCCAAGCCTCTGCACCCTGGGCGATGCCAGCTTGTTGGAACAGACAGCCACCTGCCCCTGCCCGGGCTGAGTCCCCGCTCTGTGGGGGTGGATAGAAAAGTTTAGCCGAAAAACCCAAATGCACGCATCTATTGGTTGGGTTTCCGCTCCGCTGAGCGGCAGACCAGCTCTGGCGCAGCTAGGAACTGTGTGCAGCCAGCTGGCTGCCTCCTGACCTAAGGGAGAGGGTCTCAGTGGCCTAGAGGGGCTGCTAGTCTGAGGCCTCTGAGACCTGGCCGTCCAAAGAGGTTCTCTTCTCGGAGGGATATTTCCCCTGCACCACACCCCGCTATCTTCCCCATCATGACCAGAATGCAGGATGTAGAATGCTAATGAACTGAAGGGACCCAGCCGGCCGGCCCCTCACTGTACAGGTCCGGCTCCCATGCTCTCTCAGCCCTCCTCCCCCAGTTCCTGGGACGTCCCCCGGTTACCTTCTGTGTTTTGCAGATCCTGGCGGCCACCATCGACAACAACCGGGTCATCCTGGAGATCGACAACTCCCGCCTGGCTGCCGACGACTTCAGGCTCAAGTGAGTTGGTGGCCCCGCAGTCTCTTGGTTTAGACACACGCTCCTCCGAACCAGGACGTTGGCGCTTCCCAGGAGGGGGGTGTCTTGGGGAAGCAGCAGAGTCCAGGGGGGTGTCTAATACCACCCATGTGTTGTTTTATTTAATTTAAAAAAATATATCCTTCAGGTATGAGAACGAGCTGACCCTGCGTCAGAGCGTGGAGGCGGACATCAACGGCCTGCGCCGGGTGCTGGACGAGCTGACCTTGGCCAAGACCGACCTGGAGATGCAGATCGAGAGCCTGAACGAGGAGCTGGCCTACCTGAAGAAGAACCACGAGGAGGTGAGCAGGGAGCTCGGGCCTGCCAGGGAGCATCACCTCCCGTGAGAAAGGGGAGCCCAGCCGAAACCGGTTTGGCTCAGTGGATAGAGCGTCGGTCTGTGGACAAAAAGGTCCCAGGTTCGATTCCCGTCAAGGGCATGTACCTTGTTTGCGGGCGCATCCCCAGTAGGGGGCGTGCAGGAGGCAGCTTATTGATGTTTCTCTCTCATCCATGTTTCTAACTCTCTATCCCTCTCCCTTCCTCTCTGTAAAAGATCAATAAAATTTAAAAAAATAAAAAAATTAAAAATAAGAAAGGGGAGCCCAATGCCATGGCCGGACTCTGTGCTCCATGGTGGGACCCGGAAAGGCTTTCCAGAACATTCCAGTAGCCTCCAGCACCAAGGAGAGGAAGCAGGAGGAGCCTCACAACCGATTCCTTTCCCATCGCCTCACAGGAGATGAAGGAGTTCAGCAACCAGATGGTCGGCCAGGTCAACGTGGAGATGGACGCCACCCCGGGCATTGACCTGACCCGCGTGCTGGCCGAGATGCGGGAGCAGTACGAGGCCATGGCTGAGAAGAACCGCCGAGACGCTGAGGCCTGGTTCCATAGTCAGGTACCCGGCCCTCTTCCCCCCCGAGGGGCCCGGTGGGGGGGGGCGGGGGATGCCAGACCTGCCGTCTGGGCTTCCCCGTCACCTCCCCCCCCCCTTCCCCCCCTCCCCCGCTTGCCTTTCAGAGTGCGGAGCTCAACCAGGAGGTGTCTTCCAACGCCGAGATGATCCAGACCAGCAAGACGGAGATCACCGAGCTGAGGCGGACGCTGCAGGGGCTGGAGATCGAGCTGCAGTCCCAGCTCAGCATGGTACACCTGCGGCCCCCCCAGCCCCGCGCCCCCCGCCTGCGGGCCTCCGCTGGGCCCGGCTCCCCTCACCACCTCTCTCTCCCCCTTGCCTCACCAGAAAGCCGGGCTGGAGAGCACCGTGGCCGAGACAGAGTGCCGCTTCGCCACGCGGCTGGTCCAGATCCAGGACCTGATCGGCAGCATCGAAGCCCAGCTGAGCGACGTGCGCGCCGATACCGAGCGCCAGAACCTGGAGTACCGGCAGCTCATGGACATCAAGACGCGGCTGGAGCAGGAGATCGCCACCTACCGCAGCCTGCTCGAGGGCCAGGACGCCAAGTAGGTCCTCGCCGGCCTCTCTCGTGGGGAAGGGCGGCAGGCTCCGGCTGGGAGGGCAGGCAGCGGCTCAGGGACCAGGCAGGAGGGGGCCTGACTGAGCTGCAGCGGCCTGGACGAAGGCCCAGGACCCGGGCTCCCCAAGCCTGTGACATGCAAACCCAGGCCACCGGAGGGGACCGGCGGGACTAGGGACCGTGGAGGCAACACCTCCTGTTGGCAAAATCCGAGCTTGGATTCAGGTCAGCCCAGCAAAGCGCTTACAACGGCGATGTGCCTCCTTCGGACCACTGGCAGAGCCCAGGCCGTCCTGCAGGCCCAGGGCGGGGTGGGGGTGGGGCTGAGCGCACCAGAGGGAGGACAAAGCTTCTGGCCAAGGCCCTGCATTTTGGAGCCGATGGTACCTTCTCCTGAGGCCTCAGAGAGACAGACAGACAGACAGACAGACCTGGCAGGCACCTGCTGCAGCTGCCCCTGGGTGAGGGCACCGTTAGGTGACCAAGCCCCACTCAGGGCTCCGGACGATGGTCTGAGCAGTTCTGAGGAGGGAAGTGCTGACCCAGTTGCCTTTGTGCTAACCCTAACCCTCTCCTCTCTTCCAGGATGATCGGCTTCCCCTCCTCCTCCGGAGGTAAGGGCGTGCTGGGGGCCGTGGGGGCGGCACTGGACTCCCCCAGGGGAAGGGGAGGGGCTGCGGGGAGCGTGGGCATCTGCTCTCCTGTTTCCCTTTCATCATAGGTGGCTCTGTCCCTGAGAGCCACTGGCTGTCTTGGAGACAGCTGGCTTCGGGGACAATCAGAGTCCCCGTTAACTAACCCCTCACTGACCAATGCGGGTGCGTGGGTGGGGCTGGAGGCCCTCCTGGGGCCCTGACCTGGCCCGAGGCGAGTCTTCTCCAGCTGAGCATCTCTCGCCTCCTTGTTTCCCAGCAACCACCAGGCCTGGCAGCTCAGGAACCACCAGCTCCGGCAGCCCCACTGGTCCGAGCCCCACTCGCCGCCCCTCTGATGTCATCCCTCGTCGGCCTTAGAGCTGCCCGGCCTCCCTGCCCTCTCTCTTCCCCCTCTCTCTTCTGCACCCAGAGGCGGAGAGAGCGGAAGCGTCCTGCAGGAGAGAGGAAGGGACCTGGGGAGCTCAGTCACCCCGCTCCCAGGCCCCGGCCCCCCCCCCCTCCCTGGGTGGGCGCTCCTCGCTCTTCCCTCTGGATTGGCTTCCTTTTCCTCCTGACCTCGCTGCTCTGATTTCTCCGCTTCTCTGCTCAACAGGAAAGAATTCAATAAAGTTTCCTGCCTTTTTGCAAATGTATTTTTGATTCTGGCCTGTTTTTTGGGGGGAGGGGGAGCACCTGCCAAGAACCTGATTGGGGGCGATGGGTGAGCAGGTCACCCTGACAAGCTCAGCCCAGGGAGCCGCCAGTGGGCATGCCAACAGCACCCGGGGCAACAAGGACAAACACAGGGGCACTGGGGGCTCATGGGTGGTGGCACCCTGCATACATGGACCCGGGCAAATCGAAAACATGTGGGGGCACACGAGTCAGCTCAATACCCTATAGGTGCCCAGTAATGAGGCAGCAACGGGGTCCTGTGAGTCAGTTAATGGGGACATGAGAGATATGGAGGGTGTGGGCAGGCTGCGAGCAGCTACTCAGGGCTGCTTTGAGGAGAAGGAGGCCCAGGACAATTACCCCAGCCCCTCCCTGCCCCCCTGCTCTCTGCTCCCTGCAGACATGATGGGCATCCGGACCTGCAGCACCCCCTCAGCCTGCCCCATGGTCCTGCCGTTCCCAACCACTCAGGGAAGCAGCCACAGGCCTGAATGAGTGACCCGTGTGCTGCCTTCCTTCCCTGCTGCCTCCTGCCCCCAACCCTCACCGCCTTTCTGAATGCCCCAGCTCGGACTCGCAGCCTCCTCTTGCTCAGCCCACTCCTTCCCCGGGGACTGGTCTCCTGGACCCCGGCATGGGTGCGCCTCTCTTTGTCCGTGATTGTTTGCGAGTGAGAACACTCATGTTGTATGTTCATGCAGGAGATGCCAGACTAGAGGGGACAATCACCCGGGAGACAGGAACAATGTGCTCAGCATGCACTCTGTACAGGGCGCCTTTGGTTCTTTATTTCATCTCCACAACGATCCATGAGCTGGCACCATTGTGCCCGTTGTACAGACCTGAAGGCTGAGGCTCAGGCTGCTTAAGAAGCGGAGTCCATGTCCCAACGTGCTTTCCAAGGCCGTGGCCGGTCCTTTGTCAGCACCAAGCGTTCAGCTCTGGGAAGCGAGGGGGAGAAACCAGGCGTCCCCCTCAGCCCAGTGCTGAGGGGACAGAGCATCCTCGTGGCCTCATTCCCAGGGTCCTGGCCTCACACAGGTGGCTGGTGTCTGTGCTGCCTGTGACTCCTTGGCTGCTCTGTCACCCTCCTTCTCAGCTAAACACTCCTCCCTCTCCCCAAGGCTCCGCCCAGATGCACCAGGCCAGCGCATCTCTGCATGGCACTCCCCTTGGGGTTGCGTGTCCTGCCTGGGTCCTGCAGGGGGCAGGCTCACTCCAGAAAGCAGGCCAGTGCCTCTGAGGCCAGCTGTTGGGACACAGAGTGAGGGACAGGGCTCTCGACCCGGTCCGGCCCTGGCCTGGTCCTCCCCTCTCCTCATGGGGCAGCTGGGCACGGGGGCGAGCAGGGCATGGCTGAGGACAGAGCAGCAGGCCTGCGACTCCCCCTGGGTGCCTGTTAACCCTCTGTTTTGGGGGACAGCCTTGAGGGTCCACAGGAGACCTGGGGTGGGAGAGAAGGGTGTCCAGGTCTTCTTGGCAAGGGGATTCTCAGCCTTCAGATCTGTACAATGGGCACAACAGTGCCAACTCATGGATTGTTGTAAAGACGAAATAAAGAATGAGTGCTGGGCACATTACCTCTGTCCCCCTGTCACTGTCCCCTGTAGTTTGGAATCCCTTGCACGAGCATACAACCTGAGTGTCTGCACTCACACACACCCGAGAGGAGCCAGGGAAGATAGAAAAGGGGCATCACAGGAGGGACTCAGTGCCCCCTGGCACTGCACCAGCCTCCCTGCTGGGGCATCTGCCCTCCCTGCCTGTGTCTGTGTATCTCAGGGGTTTCTGGGGTCGTGACCCCTGGTGGACGATGTTCTTGCCTGGAGTGGGCAGGCTGTGGGCATGGCTTCCCTTGGGGCAGCTCCTGGGGGAGCTACAGAGTTTGGGGGGAAGCAGGTGATGGCGGGGTGGGTGCTGCTCTTGGGGATGGAGATTTGGGGAGTTGGCTGAGAGCTGGCACACACTCTCCTGGCCCCTTTTTATAGACAGCCGTAATAACCCCGTGGCTTCTTTCATCCCAGGACCTCGGACCAGGTTGAAAGTAGACTCCACGGTGTAAACCGTGGTTAATTACAACCCGGAGCCCACAGTCTGCCTGGCAGACACCCCGAGACCCACTGCGCCCCAGCCCCCGTAAACGCAGCTGGCAGAACCCCACCAAATGGGGAAACCTGCTTCGTGGGTCAGTTAAGTGGTACCTGCATCCAGGGGACGCGGGAGACCGAGGCACCAGCTTCTTTTTCCCCAGGGGGCCTGCCTGTGGGTCTCCCATAAACCACAGGTTCTCTAAGCACACCAGGCAGAGCAGGGGCAGCGCTGGGATGGTCCATAAAAGCGGGGTGGTTGGGGGATGGGAGTAGGGACGGAGTGGATCTGAGCAGGAGGCCACAGACTTCCAGATGGGCGCTGCCAGCCAGCGGAGCCGCACAGGAAGAGCCGGCCTGCGGGCGAGGAGGCCTCGCCTGGCGTGAGAACACCAGGAGGTATGGCTGAAAAATGGGGTCAGGGCGGCTCTCAGGTCTCCCCCATGGCAAGAGCAATTTGGAGGAGAACCCCCAAATCCTGGGCAATTGCCAAAACCATATTTGGTGTGTGTGTGTGTGTGTGTGTAACTTTTCTGTTTTGGGGGAGATGAGAGTTCCAGAGCAATTCTGGCGGGGCAAAAGGGGAGTTTTGAGGCCTAATCAGGGTGAGGCCCAGGCCCAGGGGGGACTCAGGACCATGCACAGAGCAGCAAGTGGGCAGCTGGGTGCCCAGGAGCCCCCCCAGACCCGAGGGCCATGGGAGAAACCCCTGCTCAGGGCCCTGGCCAGCTCAGCAGGCTCCTGGGTTCGGGCTCTGCAGAGGGCGTGCAGGAAGCTCGCCTTGCTCACCCAGTGAGTGTCTCTGCCTGGTGACAGCAGTGGGGGGGGGCAGAGGTTTGGGGCACAGGCTGGGGGAGTGAGCAACGGAGCAGAGAGGGACTTGCCAGATCTTGCCGAGGAAGGTCTGAGTCACCCTGCTCCAGGCAGCTGCCACGGGGGGGATTGTCCTGCGGTGGCCAGGATGACAGCGAGGACAGCACCGCACACCGAGTCGTGCTCGCTGGGCCTGTGAGGGTAAAAACGCAGCCGCTCCGAATAGGGCACAGAGGACAGAAAGATACGATGTTCCAAAGGAAGTCAGATTCACCTGTCCCCACCCAGCCAGGCACGGGACAGGCCACAGGGGAGGAGGTAAGGAACAGCTGTGTCCTGATGGGCCCAGGCGAGGCCTCCCAGGAAAAGTGCAGGCGCCCGGTTAAGTGGGAATGACAGACAGACATTTTTTAGTACAAGTATGTCCCAAACATCGCTGGTGGGCGCATTAGCGAAATCCGGCGACCCTATCCTTGGCCGGTCTGTGAACATCCCCGAGTCTTCCGCCGTCTAAACTGAGTGAGCGAGACCTTCCTCCGGTTCTCCGGACAGATTGCTAAATGGAGGCTGAAAATGTCTTCCTTGGGGATTCCTCCTCCCATCATGCTCCACGCAGCTCGTGTACCTGCCACGGCATGCCTGCACCAGACCTGCCATCAGCTGGCGGTAAACTGGCCCAAGCTTTCGACGTGGTGATTTGGCATAGAAGAGACAGGAACCCTGCTTTCTGGGAGGGGCCAGAGGCGCAGGTGCTTCATCACTTGAACACATTCTTGGTTACAGGGAAGAAGCAGGTGTGTGTGTGTGTGTGCGTGTGCGCGCATGTGTGTAAATGAGATTGCTGTGGGTCTCCCCATTTCTGGGGGACTGCTGGGCAGGGTCTAAAGAGGTAAAGACATGGGCCCTGACCAGCTAGCTCAGGTGGTTGACGCATCCTCTGGATATGTGAGGTCATGGGTTCTATCCTGGATCAGGGCACATACAAGAATCACCTAATGAGTGCATGAATGAGTGGAACAACCAGTCAACATTTCTCTCTCTCTCTCTCTTTCTCTCTCTCCCTCTCTCTCCGCCCCTCCCTCTATGTCTCTCTCTCTCTCATTAAAAAAATTAATTAAAAATAGAGGGATTGCCGAAACCAGTTTGGCTCAGTGGATAGAGCATTGGCCTGCTGTCTGAAAGGTCCCAGGTTCGATTCCGGTCAAGGGCATGTACCTTGGTTGCCAGCACATCCCCAGCAGGGGGCGTGCAGGAGGCAGCTGATTGATGTCTCCCTCTCATCTATGTTTCTAACTCTCTCTATCCCTCTCCCTTCCTCTCTGTAAAAAAATCAATAAAAAAATATTTAAAAAAAAATAAAGGGGTTAGGACATGGGACCAGCATTCTTTAGATGCCCGTTCTGGTGGGATTTTCCGCAGGATCTGCGAGTGTGTGGACGCCAAAGGTGGAACGGCAGCAGGTGACAGCCGGGAGGATGAGACCCACGGCAGCAGGTCACTGAGAGGCAGCCGTGTGCCTCCGAATGACCTGGGCCCCTCGGTGCCCAGTGGCAGGGGACTTGGCAGCTCCATGGCCTACTGTCTGCTTTCTCTGGTGCCGTGGGGCACTCTGGTGTGGTGGCGGCTGGCACGCTCTGACCACAGTCCAGAGCAGCAGGGAAAGGGGGTTCCCACTCAGAGAGCCCGTCTCCTCTGGGGCACGCCATGATGGGCTGTGCCTGCCACCATCTGCCCTGGAGGGACTGTCCAGGGCTGGGCAGAGGAGACGCAGGCTTGACCTCTCAGCTCTTTGCCCACAGAGAGCCTCAGCTTCTGGATGTAAACTCCCTTATGGATGGCGACTTTCTTTTACCAAAGAAGGAGCCACAGGCTCCATGGCTGACTTTGAACTTGGTGGCCTTCCAGGAGGGGCTGGGGAAAAGCCAGGCCGTTTCCTGTTCTCGCGGCATCTCCTCTCTCCCCTGCCCCTGAAGCGGGGCCCACGTGGGCAGAGAACGCCCTGTCAGCTCCGTAGCCCTAAAACCAGCACTGCACCTGTAAAGCGGGGTGCAGTGGAGGTGGGGGTGGGAGTGGTGGCTTTTGGGAGCTTCAACAGCAGTGGTTGTCAACCTTCCTAAGGCCGCGACCCTTGCATACAGTTCCTCACGTGGTGGTGACCCCCAACCATGACATTTTGCTACTGTGATGCATCGTGATGTAAATATCTGCATTTTCCGATGGTCTTAGGCGACCCCTGTGAAAGGGTCATTCGACCCCCAAAGGGGTCGCGACCCACATGTTGAGAACCGCTGTTCTAGAGTAAAGGTCAGAGGCCAGGCAGAGAGTCGTGGCTGATGGGGTCCCTTTAGCTCTGGACACAGCCCCAGCCAGCACCTCTTCGAGCAGCTGTGTCTCCTTGCACAGCTGTGTCAGGCCTCCAAGTCCGTGTCCCCTGAAACCAGGGGGAGCCGTTTGTGTGCTGAAAAGAATATTTGGGGGCTCAGACGGTGTGGGCTCTAAGAACAGTTTGACCTCTTCAATCTGTGAGATGAGTTCCCGTGTATCCAGCACATCTCCCCACCGTCCCCACCATCCCGGGGCTCTGCGATCTCATCCACCTCCTGGGAAAGAGGCGGCTCAGCCGGGTGCGTAGCTGGGCCTGCCTCTCGCTGAGCCCGGGACCGGATTCGGATATAAAACCCGATGCCCGGGCAGCCCTGGCTCGCTAAACGGCGAACAGGCGGGCGTTCTCCGGGGCTGGCTGGCAGCAGAGGGAGGGTGGCGGTCCCGGTTGCGGTCCCCCATGGGGGTGAGCGGCTCTGTGAGTCGGGGCTCTCTCCTCCGACACAGGTGCAGCCTCTGTTCCCCGTGGGCCTTCGCCATCCCACGAGGGTCCCGGCTTCTGGGCGCAGGAAACAGGAATTCTCACAATTCTTCCGTGTTGCCTTGAAGTCCGCAACATGGAGAACAGCAGGGGGCTGAAGGCGGCTGAGAGACCTTCTCGGGCAGCGGGTCACCTGCTCCAGGAGGGGTGCGTGCTCTGCTTAGCGCTGGAGACCCTGCTGGGCGCTGGTCACGGTGGTCCTCTGCGGCACGGGGGAGCGGGGGATGGCCAGGGCGGCAGACCCCACTTAACTCAGTTTCCCCGAGAGAGACCTAGAATCAGCTTCAGGTCTGGATCTCACAAAAAAGGAGAGCGTCCGCTTCAGCCAGAGCCCCCAGGCCTGCGTGGGAAAGGCCAGCAGAGAAGAGCCGCACTGGGGGCTCGGGAAGGGCTGCCCGTGGGACGAGCCCCGTGTTGCAAAAGTGGTACATCGAGGCACGGAGGTTTTGAGGACTTGCCTGAGAGGCCCCGGAGCCCACCGGGCTCTGCACCAGTTGTCCGAGGACATAAAAGGGGTGCTTATAGAACAGTGGTTCTCAGCCTTTCTAATGCTGCGACCATTTAATACAGTTCCTCGTGTTGTGGTGAATCGTCATGTAAATATCTGTGTTTTCTGATGGTCTTAGGCGACCCTGCTAGTGGTTCTCAACCTGTGGGTCACTGCTGTAGAGCCTGAGACCATCAGAAAACAGGTCACGACCCACAGGTTGAGAACCGCTGTTATAGAAGGTCTGGACAGAGGCCAGTCCTGGTCCAATAATCCAGTGGGTCTCAACCAATGTCCCCACAGGGACATTGGCCATGTCTGGCGACAGGTTCGGTTACCACGGCGAGGGGAGGGGGCCGCTCCTGGGCCATGCCTGTGGGTGCCAGGGATGCTGCTACCATTTTACAGGGAGCCACCCCCTCAACCCGACAGAGAACTCTGGAGTCCGAGATGTCAACAGCGCTGAGGCTGAGAAAGCCCAAGACGCCCCGTCCCAGGCGCCAGGGCAAAGCAGGGAAGATGGGCAGCCGGGGCTCTGGAGGCCGGCTTCCCGCTCTCAGTCCTGGAAGGAGCCCCCCACAGGTGCAAAAGGGGGCACCTAGACAGGACGCCCCCCACACTGGGCGAGGTGCCGTGCACCACGGCCAACCCTCCTGAGTAATGCCAGAGAGAAGCTTGTAAAGCGTTTTAAGAGGCTGCTAAATTACAGCCCCAGAAGCACATAAATGCTCCCATAAACGCCAGCCTTGCTCAGCAGGCCTGCGTGGGAAAGCCCGAGTGGGGAGGCAGGGCTGCATTGACCTTCGCTCCTTAATCCTCAGCCTCTTCCCCTCCCCCTCCCCCGCTCGCTTACCTCCCGGCGGCTCTTTGCTCCTCTTATTCCTTCCCTGTCCAGAGAGTCTGCATCCACCATCTCTGAACCCAGTTCAAGGACTGGGGGTTAGCGCCGGCCATTTTGGGGTCCTGAGTCTACCCTCCTAGGTGTAGGGAACTGGAGCAGCCCCATTGGCAGGCTAACTCCCATGATCCTTTGCAGGCCACAGCCATCAAAACCACCAAGATGGTTCTCGTAGCTTAACCAACATCTCTACGGCACCCGATGAGTTTCAAAACACGTTCCGTCAGACTTTTGATCGAGGCCAGGCTGGCGACCGCTCCTGCCACGATGAAGGCACCGAGGAGGCCAGGGAGGGGGTGACGGGCTCAGCAGATCATCAGCGGAGCCAGGATTGGAACCTGGGCCTCCCGTCCCTGAATTCCGGGTGGTGGCACTTGACCTTGGTGGTGTGGGGGACCAGGGTGTGGGAGTTGGGGTCTGAGAGCCCTGGTGTCAGATCCAGGCTGGTTCCTCACAGCCTGTTGACCTTGAGCGGGTTTTTATTGATTTATTTTCTAACCATTCTGAGCCTCAGTTTCCACGTTGGCAGAATGGAGACAATTTCGGCCACTCCCCAGGATTGTGGTGAGGCGGAGTGAAATGACTCTAGCCAGGCATGTAACAGATGCTCCACAAATTTTAATCTTCTTTGCTCCTTTTCCACCATCCTGGTGGCCCGGGCCCAGGTCAGGAGCGAGGAGGCATGGGGTCGTGGGTGATGGTGACAGATGGACAGACTGGGCTCCTCAGCGGAAGGCACGCAGACAGGGCAGCAACCAAATGCCATCCGCGAGGCCACTCCCGGCTCATGGGATCTGGTGCCAAGTCTTTGAAGAGGCAATAAAATGCATATTCTGCTCCCAAGTGACAACAGCTGAGAGTCCGGACTTAACCGACCGAATTGAACAATTTTTATTTATTTTTTATGAGGCAGGGAATTCTGGATGGGTAGCGAAATGTCACGTCCTAATGCCATTAGCTTTCTGGAATCAGGACTAGGCTTTCCCAAGAGTAACACGCCAACACCCCGCAAAGAGGGTATATAACAGCCTTGGGGAGGCCGGGAGAACCCAGAACCCCGCTCCCTGCTCTGCTGCACCCGCCTCTGCTAGCATCATGGCCACCTGCTCCCCGATGTTCTCTTCTGGGTCCGTCAAGGTCCTCTGCGGCCCGGCGGGCGGGCTCTCTCGGGTGCCCCCCGGCCGCTCCATGGGCTCCTGCAGGGTCTCCAGCCTGGCCGGCGCGGCGGGCTCGGCCTCCTCCTGCCGCCTGGGCCTCTCGGGCCTGGGAAGCTGCTTGCCAGGCTCCTGCCTGTCCTTGGGGTGCCCGCCCTCTGGCTTTGCCGGGAGCGGGGTCTGGCTGTGCGAGGGCGCCTTCAACGGCAGCGAGAAGGAGACCATGCAGTTCCTGAACGACCGCCTGGCCAGCTACCTGGAGAAGGTGCGGCAGCTGGAGCGGGAGAACGCGGAGCTGGAGAGCCGCATCCGCGAGTGGTGCGAGTGCCAGATCCCGTACATCTGCCCCGACTACCAGTCCTACTTCAAGGTCATCGAGGAGCTCCAGCAGAAGGTGACCGGGGCCTGGCCCCTCTCCAGCCCCGCAGCCCCGTCCCTCGAGGGGGGTCTGTCTCATACCAAGGGGCTCTGAGGGAATTCTCCCATCCAGGCAAGCTTTTCTTTCTGGGGTTCGGTTTCCTGC